>BQNB010007383.1:56624-93712 GCA_026074375.1 Tanacetum coccineum | reverse complement strand
ATAGGATTAGTAGGCTAGATTAGTTTTATCAAAGTTTTAATAGGACTAGTGGTTAAATATTTTCATTAAAACTCTTAAAATTCCAAAAATATTAGGTTAAATCTTAGATCAGTGTTTCTGTCTTAATTACAAGTTTATATAAGCTCATTAGGTTGGTAATAAGCTATTTTTTATCTGGTATCAAGGTTTTAATAACTAGATTTCATTCTCTCAAGTTTTAGTAAAATCTGTCTAGCTTAAAGGAGTGTTTAGATTAATACAGTTTGACCTCATAAAGTCAAAATAAATTGGTGTTTGCTCTTTGGTCATCTTTGATTTCATTATTGAACAAGTTTTGAAAAAGTTTATAGGTCTAGTTTAAGTTTAAAAACAATCTAAGGCTTATTATTTTAGCTCCTGCACCAGGGGAAAATTTTCCTTTTTAGTCTGGTTAAAACTTGAGCCAAGCTTCTTTGAGTTTGTTTGTTGTTTGTAATGTGCTCATACACACTCAATTAGAGTGTGTATTGCAGTATTGACCATTAAGGTCATTAGCATTTAGGTTATACCCATTGGTCAAGTGCATCAGATAGGGCATTTGCAGTCCAAATGCAGTCCCTTTTTGATCATCTTTTAAACTAGCTTAAGTAGGATTTAGAAATTAAAATTTAGAAGTCTTATAGTTCACATATAGCTTAATATAGATTAAAACTTGAATTTAAATTTCTAGCTTATAATTTAGGGTAAATTAGCTCTTAAAGTTCAATAAAATTCTTAAAAAATCCAAAAAAACAGTAGTAAGTAATCATTAGTTTCTAATCCTTGATTTTTAGCTTAAAGTATTTGCTTTTATAATTTGGATTCATAGCATACAAGTAGCTTGTTAAGTTTTCTAAATCTTAGCCTCAATAGTAGCTTATTGTTCTTTTTAGCTTATCTTGTTTTTGAACTTTTAGTGCTTATTTCTGAGTTTGCCATTTAGATAGCTAGATTCAGTTAGCATTAAGTGTTTTCAGTTTAAGTAGCTTATCATTTTTAACTTCTACATATCATAAGCTTTCTAGGACAGCTTTTAGATTTAAAATTGAGCTTAAATTGAGTTAAGTGCAAGCTTTTAAGTAAAAACTAGCTTTTTAGCTCTTAAAAGCCAAGTTTCTGTAAACAGCAACTTGAAAAGCTTTTTGAGAGCTTATTTTTGAGTTTCAGCTTATAGTTTCTTTATTAAAGTAGCTTAAAAAGTTGTCCTCTACAACTTTGTTCTTTTGAGTTTTCAAAAATAAAAAAATATATATAAAAAGGGATGTATGCCCAGACTTGAACCCGTGACCTCTCCCACACTACACATACGACTTACCAATTTGCTTCAATAGCTCATCCAACCACATTCCTTTTCATTTAATCCTTATACTCTTTTTCATTTTCTTTTTCCTTATTAAGCCGTAGCTTTTCAGCTTATTTCCCCAGCTTATTAGATAAGCTAGGGGCTTATTTTTATTTTTCCTTTGTTCTTTGTTACATTTAGGACTTTTCCTGAATTTTTTGTAATTTTCCCTTTATTATATTAATTTCTAGAATTTTTCTTAGGTTTTAACTTTCGAAAATTGATAAAAAATAGAAAAAGTTTTTAGAAAAATACAAAAAAATAGTTTTTAGTTTTAGAAAAATTAGTTCTAGTTTTACATTCACTAAAACCATTTTTACCACTTTTAGATTTTTATTTTCATTTTTAAGCTTTTAATTTTAATTTTAAAAATAGGATTTTATTATAAAAAGTAATTAAAAATAGTTTTCTGAATTTTTATAGTATTTTAGACTTTTCTAAGTTTAAAAATCATTTTTTAGAATTTTTAGGATTTAATTTGCTATTTTCTAGGATTTAAATAGATTTAATTAGTTTTTAATTCATAATAAATTCAAAATTAATCAAAAAAATAATTTTCTTTTTCTTAAAATTTTCTTTTACCTTAATTTAGGTTTAGAAATTTAGTTTGCATTTTTAGGAATTAATCTTGCCTTAGTTGCTTATTTGTCGCGTTTAATTTGTTCCCGTTAATTGTTTTTGTGCTTAATTGCTTTAGTTTTCTTATTTTAATTGTTGCTTTTAATTAGTAGATATAGATAATCAAATCAATCTTTGTTTTAATTCAAATCATTGTCCAAACTAGAACGTGGTTTCAATTTCACGAATCGTTGGGGAAACGACCCGGGGAATCATACTTCCCGGTTAATATACGTATTATATTATATTATATATATTTTGAAGAATTTCCTTTTTACCTTTGTCCTCAAGGGTAATCTGGTAATTTTCCATCGTATTATATATTCCCTTATCTTGTGTATTAGTATTGCAGTAATCGTCCTTGTGGCAATACAACTTTGAGGACTTGGCAAGTAAGGTCCCTCAATGTGTATTAAGCTATTTCATGGATGGTCCTTGTGGGATTAACAGAGTTAATTGTAAAAGGGTGGGCTGTTAACTCAGTTGGGCTTTTGTTTTTGTTTTGGGCCGAGTGTTATATAAAGGGTTTTGGGCCTTTATCATGAATAAGTCTTGATATTAATACATTAATGGGCTGCCTAGGCCCATTAGATGGGTACGGGTGGCCCATTAAGTATTTCTTCATTTTCCGGCTTCGGCTTTGACTTTGACTTTGTCAGGGTTGACTTTTGGTAGACTTTGACTTTTTTACTTTGGCTTTTCACGCTCTTCACATTCCCGTGCTCGGTTTTGTCGTTTTTGGCTTCGTTTTGTCCTTTTCTTAGATATTCGTTACATGCACAATACAAATGCAAAACATACAAATACAATATATTTTTGGTATATTTTTGGTCATTTTAGCTCGTTTTAATGGACAAATGGTATGTGTAATTAAGCACATACCATCTACACACATCCTCCAAGTGTTATCGTGCTTTTTTACCATTACTGGATTGGACAACCAGTCATGGTAGTGCACTTCCCTCATGATTCTTGCTTCTACCAGCTTTTCTACTTCTTCCTGTATTGCCTGGTTCCTGTCAGCGGCTTGACCCCTTTTCTTTTATCTAATCGGAGAGCATCCCATCCGCACATTTAGACGGTGTTTCACAATGTGCCTCGGGACACCAGTCATGTCCGCAGGCTTCCAGGCAAGAACATCTAAGTTTCGTTGGAGGAGGGCACACAACTTGTTGCGACCTTCTTCTGTGAGAGTAGAACCGATCATTACTGTCTGCTCCGGATATTTTGGATTGATTTCTACTTTTATCCTTTCTTCCACCATTGGTTTGTTGGCCGGGAGGGTCTTTTTCGGTCCGGAGACCATTGCACATTCTAGTGGCACCAGCCTGCTGCTTTTTAAAGTGATCACCCCTCCTTCTACCGGGATCTTTAGCATTTCGTGAACTATCGACGAGACCGCTTGCAATTTCCTTACCCCCGGTCTTCCAATAATTCCATTGTATGGGGATGGTGATCTTACGACTACAAAATTCATCACAGGTGAAGCAGAATGCTCCTCGTCTCCAATTGTTACCAATAGTTGTATTTGCCCTATTGGCCATATTATTTCACCGTTGAACCCGATCAAAGGGGTGGTGGCCGGTGCCAACTGGTTTTTGACTTTCGGACGGAGATGGCTGAAGTAGTGTTCATATAATATTTCTGAGGCTGATCCGCCATCCACATACATACGGTGTACGCAGTGACCCCCTATTTCTGCTTCAATACTCATCGGACCCTCCACGCGCTATGACCCCTATTTCTGCTTCACATCTCATCCGACCCCTCCTTGTCTTTCATCATTCCGCCCTAATGTGGGAAAGTATATTTTGTGTTTGGGGAGAATAAACTCTGCGTGGTTCTTCTGCCTATGCTATTCTTACCCAGAGAGAGATTGAAACCCATTAAGATACTATGTGGCCGTTGACCTTTTCCGCCTCTGCTTGGCTCCTGGGGCTCCGGAAGTTCCCTTTTCGGAAGTTCTGCTTTTGATTACCTTCATGTTGTTTCCAAGGTGTAAATGACTTCTTTCGTTCATGATTTGATGCCGCTACTTCTCCCCGGAGGAAAGAGGTAGTTACTCTCATCATTTCATCCATCGTTTTGGGAATTTTGTCATGGAGATGTTTTATGAGCTCAGGGTTTATGATCCCATGCACGAATCCTGAGATTCTCATGCACTCTGGTGCTCCTTTAACGTCCCTACTTTCCAACTTGTACCTTCTCACAAAATCTTCCGTAGACTCTCCATCCCGTTGTTTAATATTATGAAGCTCAATGGGATCTTTGATGCACTTCTTTTGCTGAAGATAATTTTCTAAAAATGCTTTCTTCAGATCGTCATAGCTATCTATCGACTCAGCCGGAAGGTCATTGAACCATACTCTTGCGTTTCCTGTTAACGTAGAGTTGAACATGTGGCACCAAGTTGGCATAGCCCACCGCTCTGTTTTTGCGGCTGTCTGGAAGATCTTCAAATTCCGTGCGTGAAGATCTTCAAATTCTACACATTCCGGTCCTTCGACTTCCTTCCGAAGTCTCTTGACATGGACTGGGTCATATGTCTTTGATTTTTGGAAAAATCAAAGTAACGGATCCTTTTCGGAAGGTCTATCTGGTTTCATATCACCACCAAGGCTGGGCTTCACACACCCATGGCTGGGATAGATCGTCTTCTTCTCCGTTTGACTTCTTCTTTCTTGACTTTGACTTCCAGTGCCCGCCACCACTGTCTTCACTTTTCGAGAAGGCGTCTGTATACTTTGAATGAAAGGATTGATTGTGGCTATCGGAGCGTGCGGACACACTCCCTCTGCTTCCCAATCTTTTGAATACGCCTTGTTCTTTCTCTTTTGGCCTCGGTGACCTTGATCGGTCACGCTTGAGTCTGGAGAATACACTAGGGCTAGGCCTTGGGCTGCGTGAGCGCCTAGGTCTATGCTTTTGTTCGTATTCACTGGTGCTCATTGTTCTTGTCTCGGAATATCATGACGTTCCGGTGGATCTGTCAAAGTGAAGTCTAGTTTTCACTTCTTTCAGTTTTTCATTCTTTTCTTTCTCCTTGTTTAACTTTTCCGCTATGATAGACAACAATTGGTTGTAGTTTATGTCACAAAAATCTCGGAGTTGCGGTGTTGGCTCTTTTTCTTTCCCCACTGTGTTCCGCACAGCAAACGTGGGTTGACTAGGGGCGGAATGTTCATGATTGCTCATGGTGAGTATTTTTGTAGAACGCAGTTGTATTCTGGTCCACGGATGACGCCAACTTGTTAGTACAAAAAATGTTATGGGCTAGAAACGATGGATCTAGGATGATTATTGGGATGGGCCAATAATCAGGAGTTTGTACTAAACCAAGTAATAAAATGAATACCTGCACAATCAAATGTAAACCGTTAGCCTTACTGTGGGGACGGACCACACAATTAGACTCTGACGTGAGAGTAAGTATTCATGTTTTGTCAGAGAATGTCAGAATGTGTGTGTGAAAATGTAATGAGAGAATTGTACCTTTTGATGTGACAAATGTCCTACCCTATTTATAATAGGGTGAGCGAATACTAGCGTTTTCCTAGTAATTTCGCTTATAACTTATTAGTGGGCCAAGTGGGCCCATCCTCTGTCTGGCAAAGGTCCGTAGTGAATACTGTTGGTTCTTGATCTCGGCCTCTTAGAATTCCCTTCCACAACGAACACCTCGGGTCTGCGGAAGACCTTGTTACGTCCCGGCTTTAACTCTTTCCCGGGCCATGACCAGTATCAGGGACTGGACCTTAAACTTGGCCCATCTTGCTTTCTTCCGATTGTTTTATAAATGGGCTATGGAGTCACATTATGATAATAACGGATTAGCCCGAGAGGCCTTGGTAAACCTATTATCGTCATCAATTAACTTCCCAAAGTTGTGCATAAATTGATTATGTATAGTATATTTAATATAAGTTTAATTCAAAGCAAAAAACAATTTTTGTTACTTAGTTTATCTTGTAAGATACAAAAGGGTAAAAGCATTAAAAATTATCTCAACCATCATCAATAGTGGCCTACGAATATTATATGTTTTAAGATATTAGAAGCAAAGATAAACTTTTAGAAAGAAATCCAACATTGTAAATTTTAATATCATTTATTAGAGACTAAAAAAAGAATAATAGATTACATGTATATTGAAGGTTTCAAAGTAATAATATGTTAAAGTAGAGCAAAATATTAAAGATTATTTATAAAAAAAGTTTTATTTCACGAAAGCAGACCAAAATAAATAAAAGGGAAGAAGAATGTAAAGTTTAAGATGGGCACTGTATAGTAACCCCGACATATTGTGTGGATGTTTCACAAATGAGGTTAGTTTTTTTGAGAGAAAATGCGAAACGTGAGAGTTGAGAAGTTGCATATCATAAAACCTGTTGTTTTTAAAGACAAAGATTATGGAACACCCAACACGTGCTAGTCGTATTGGGTAATATATGTCAATTGTGGGTATGATTACGTAATCATATTAGTAAATTATAGAGAATTTATTGGGATGCAAGTTTTGGAATGTTAAGGGAAGAGCGAATTCTTTGAGCATATTGGAGAGTTATAGGTAATTAATAGTTACAAAATAAACACAAAAGATAACAAAACACCCCCTATGCCTCGAAGCCAATATATTCACAACCTTGGTCAACAAAAAAAACCCCTTTAGACAGCCATAACCAAGCCCATATTACAATCTAAGGGAGATTTGGGAATAGTGGTCAAACGGGTCATCATAGGGTTAAAACCCCACATTGGGTCACTTGTGGCCACTTTTGGCTACCCTTTAAGTAGTTTGATATAAAAATGTTTTATCCCAGCATCTTATTTTTCAAAACTGTTTTTGAGATTCATTTATAGGTGTCCAAAACTTTTGGTTTTAACCAACATATAGTCATAGTTACATTTAATTAAGCTCTTCAAACAAATATTTTTGATCCTTGTTTCGTTGTCATTTTTAGTGTCAAATGTATTAGTCAAAAGTCTTTTAAGTTTAGTCGTGTCTATTTAAGTCTGCTAGTTGTTGTTAAGTGCCCTTTTAGTCTAAACTATCCCTTTTTCATTTTTGAGTTATCAGATGTTAAATATGTTTTTTTAGCTTGTGAAAATTTGTGCACAAGCTCTCTTTGTGGCAGTCTCTATCTGTTTTAACTTTATCTTCCATTTTGAACTTATATTGTAGCTCATTTTTGAGCCTGCACCTTGTCCCAATTTCTCTTTTCAAAAACCAAACAGCAAGTGCTGTTTGTGACAACCACCTTTCCAGCACTTTTTCTTTGCTTATTTTAATTCCAAACTTCAATCTTTTTGCTTATTTTGGTAGCCAGTTGGTCAGTCTATAAGTCCCCTTAAGCCTTTAGCCATAAGGTTCTCTCCAGGGTGCTTAAAAATAAGCACCAAAAGTTGTCCCTTAACCTGTTGTGCATGCAGTTTGTGTTTAAGGGCTTATTGATTATTTTTTCAGCTTATCTGGTTCTTTTTCCTTGTTCCATTTTGATTGCATTAGCTTATTTAGCTTAGGTGTTTATCTGTTCTTACTTATCTTTTGTCTTCTCTTGCTTAATTTGCCCCTATAAGCCAACAATTTAGCTTTCCTTAGGATTTAGCATAAAAAGTGTTATTTGTCCATTCATTTACTTATTCTTCAGCTTATTTGTAGGTTTTAAAAATATTACCTTTTTTAAAGTTTCTTATTTTTGCTTATTTAACAAGTTTTTAAAAAAATATGAAAAGGCAAAGTTGGGAAGTCAGGGGTGAGCAGGGATCGAACCCCTGACCTCAACCCATCTAAACCTTTTATCAACACACACCTCTACCGCTGTGCTACAATAGCTCATCCGGTAGAGGTTCTCACCATTAATTCTTTAAGGGCTATAAAGCCCAATAAGCTTTCAGCCCTTTAGGGCTTTTTCCCAGCTTATTACAATAAGCTGGGGGCTTCTTTTTATTTTTTCTAGGTTTAGCATAAGCCAAAGTATTTTCTGTATTTTTTTTAAATTTTTATAAAATATTTTAGTATTTTTTATCATTTAATTTCTTTAAATAAGTTTTTAATTAATTAAAAATTAAATAAAATTCAAAAAAATATTTTTCTTTTTTAGAAAATTGTATTTTATCAGACTTCACTTAGGAAAAATAGAAAAACTTTCGTAGGGTCATTTTTGCAAAATTTTACTTTTTAAAGAACGGGATTAAAACCCCGTTTTCGTTCTCTCGTTTTTGATCTCAATTTAACTCCGTTTTTGTTCTAGTTTTTTTTAAAACTTCCTTTTTAGTCAAATCAAGTCCATTAAAAGTGAAAAAAAATCAGTTTAAGCTTAATTTTGAAAAATTAGGGTTTTTGGTATGTTGTTTTAGCTTCCCGTTTTCATTTTTAGTATAATTTGTGTAATTTTCTCGTTTTTAGTGTAGATTGCTTTACTTTTCCCGTAGATTT
Source organism: Tanacetum coccineum (assembly GCA_026074375.1). Lineage (NCBI taxonomy): Eukaryota > Viridiplantae > Streptophyta > Magnoliopsida > Asterales > Asteraceae > Tanacetum > Tanacetum coccineum. The sequence continues at coordinate 85,298 of BQNB010007383.1, read as the reverse complement.
AGAAATCCAATCCAAATCTTGTTCTATTCAAACATCAAATACCAAACTGACTCTCGACTTTCCAATTCGCTCCTCGTTGGGACTACGACCCAGGAATATCATATCCTATACTACTCTTGGTCTTATTGATTTTGTGGATTTTGATCCTTGTTATATATTTATATTTATTTATATTTATATTTATATAAAAAGGGTTCAATCAGCTCTAATCAATCACACATCAAGATAATAACCAAGTAAAAGATAATAAAATTGATTTTCTTGTTCAACAATATGAACAATTTACCTACTTGAAGAAGAATTTATTAATAACAGTTTTGCTAGATTTAACACTATTATTACTAGTCTTAAAGCTCTTGATGAAGGTTTCTCTAGCAAGAACTATGCTAGGAAGTTTCTTAGGGCTCTACATGCTAAATGGAGAACAAAAGTTACGACGATTGAAGAATTGAAAGATTTGTCATCACTAGCTCTAGACGAGCTTATCAGCAATCTAAAAGTACATGAAGTTGTCATGGAAAAAGATTCCGAAATTTATAAAGGCAAAAAGAAACGAATTAAGTCCATCGCCTTGAAAGCTAAAAAAGAGTCTAGTGATGATAAAACTTTGACATTCGGAAGCGATGACGAAGAATACGCTATGGCCATAAGGAACTTTAAAAAGCTCTTTAAAAGAAAGGGTAAATTTGTTCGGCAACCAAGAGAAGACAAGAAGTCATTCCGACAAAGAGATGAGAAGAAAGGAAAGAGTGATCAGAAATGTTTTAGATGCTGTGATCCAAATCATCTCATTGGTGATTGTCCAAAACCATCTCGCAACAAAGATCAAAAGGCTTTCATTGGAGGTTCTTGGAGCGATAGCGAGAATGACGCCAAAGACAAAACCAATGATGAAACTTGTCTCATGGCTCAATCCTCAAATGAGGTAACTCTTAACTCTTCTTGCTATAGTGATAATGCATCTTATCTTGATAATGATAATATGAAAATTGAGTACGATAGCTTATGTGAAATTAGCTTAAAACTTATTAACAAGAATAAAATTTTGAAAACTAAAAGACATCTTTTAGAAAAACAAATTTTAGAATTGAACGAGAAAATTAAGAAACTTGAGAGAAGTAATGAAATTGAGATTGCGTGTAAGTCATGTGAAGGACTTAAATCAGAAAACGCCAAACTTAAAGAAACTCAAGTTAAATTTGTTAAATTTGATAAAAGTGTTAATTCACTAAAAGAAATGTTAAACAATAAAAAGTCACCTATTTGCAAAATAGGTCTAGGATTTGATAGCGATAACGCGTCAACAAGCGGAACTAAAACCATGAGTTTCGTTGGATCGTCCGCTAAAAAAGCGACGGACGGATCCACCATTAAGGGGCACGGATCTACCTTACCTGGATCTGTGAGTCGCAAAGATGACCAAAAAGGGACAAAACAAGTTTTTAGTCTACCTTTGTCTTCTAGATCGGATTTTGTTATTACTAGGAAGAAACTAATACATAATAGCATTAATGAGTCAAAGAAACCGTCCTTAAAACCATCATTCAAAAGCGGTATAGGTTATGTCAAAACCGAGTCTAGATCGAAAACACCTCTACCTAGGAGAAACATTCCTTCTCAACTAAGATGCAACACACCTCAATCTAGGAGAAAATCTAGACAACCAATTCATCAAAACTTATATCCTATGAATTGGAACAACCAACAAAATCACGGCTATGTACATATGGAAAATTGTATCCCGTTTCAATATCCCAATCAATTACAACAAATGCAAGAGATGTACAACACTAACATTTTCGGACCCATGAGATATTGGAGACCAAACACTTGAATTTGTTTTTGTTGAAATAGGTATGGTTGAGAACATGCTTGGAACCGGATGAGTGGATCAAAGATAGTGGTTGCTCCAAACATATGACCGGTAACAAGAGCTTATTCTCTACCTACAAAGCATACGACGGAGGTAATGTTGTTTTTAGAAGTAACTTAAAAGGAAAGATCATAGGCAAGGGTACGATCTCTAATGACTCTCTCACTATATCTATTATAGAATACGTAGATAACTTAGCATTAAATTTACTTAGTGCTGGTAAAATTTGTGACAATAAGTGTCAAGTCTTATTCACGGAAGAAGGTAGTGAAATAATTAAATATGGTAAAATCATAGGAAATGGGATTAGGAAAAATAGTTTATACATAATGAAATTAGGAAATAAGTCTCAAGACAAATTATGTCTCGCCACGGTAGTGGATAATTCTACCTTATGGCATAGAAGACTTGGTCACGCAAATATGCGTTTAATTCAATCGTTGTCATCTAAAGAATTAGTTAGAAACTTACCTAAGCTAAAATATGATAAACATTTTTGTGATGCTTGGTAAAAATTAGGAAAGCAAGGCTCATGCAAGTCATAAAGACTAAAAATATGGTTTCCACTAAAAGATGTTTTGAGTTATTACAATATGGAACTTATTTGGCCTTCCATCGGAATTCAGAAGCTATGGAGGGTAATCTATACACATGTAGTTGTGTAGATGATTATTCTTGGTTATACTGGACTAGATCTCTAAAGACTAAAAAGGAACTTTTGAGAAATTTGAAATTTTAAGTAGAAAAATTCAAAAACCAACGAGGTAGTTCTTTAATAGCTATTTTAGAAGGGATCATTGTCGGAATTTGTAATGAGGTACAATTCGGGAGCTTATTGTGTTGCACAAGGCATTACTCATAACTTTCGGCTCCACGTACTCTATAATCAAATGAGGTAGTAGAAATAAAGAATAGGACCTTACAATAGATGTCTAGGACCATGCTTAATTAACAATCCATTCCACAAAAGTTTTGGTATAATGCCATTGATAGACGTCAATTAGATACTAATGAATATTAATTCGACAATACTGGGACGAAAACGCTTATGGAATATTTTAAAGGTAGGAAACATTCTTTAGAATATTTTAAAGTATTTGGAAGCAAGTGTTTCATCTTGAATACTAAATACTATCTAACCAAGTTTGACTCAAAGTCATACAAAGGTGTTTTTCTAGGGTATTATCAAAATAGTAAAGCTTATGTAGTACTAAATAAACATACAATGAAAGTTGAAGAATCACTCAACATGACATTCGATGAAAGTATTCCTCCTTACAAATTATCACATTGTTGATGGATGATGTTGGTGAAGAAGAAACATTAGAAGAATACCTAATAGTATATATTATAATAATAAAGAAGATGAGTCGATGAAGTTGACGAAGTCGTTTAAAATTAAGGAGTTCCAAAAAAAATCACCACTGTATCAAGTTATAAGAATCTTAATCAAAATGAACCTTAAGATACTCTAAGCCCAAAATATAGTAATTTCTTTTTGTTTTATATCTACATAGAACCAAAAAATGTCAAGAAGCATTAAAAGATTAAAGTGGGTTGTTGCTATGCATGAAGAACTAAATCAATTTGTAGCTAATGATGTTTGGAAATTTGTCCCTTGTACTATAAGTTTATCTGTCATAGGAAACCAAATTGGGCTTAGAAATAAATTAGATGAAAACGGTATAGTATCTAGAAATAAGGCTAGATTGGTAGCAAGGATATAATCAACAAGAAGGTATTGATTATGATGAAACATATGCTCCGGTAGCTAGATTAAGGTCCAATTACGTATTTACTTCTTGTATTGCTTGTTTGAAATAATTTAAAATTATATCAAATGGATGTAAAAGGTGATTTTCTAAATGGTTTTATAAACGAAGAGGTTTACGTTGCTCAACCTCCAGGGTTCATTTATTTTCAAAAACTAAACTATGTTTATAAACTTAAAAAGGCTTTGTATAAGCTCCTAAAGCTTGGTATGATAGACTAAAAGCATTTTTGATAAAACATGAGTATTCAATGGGAATGGTTGATAATATACTTTTTACTATGAAATCAAAAATCACATCTTCTAATTTGGTCAAATATATGTCCGACAACATTATATTTGTTCTACGAGTCAAAACTTAGATTGCTTTTGTGTTGATTTTGCAAAAATCTATTGCACGATGAGTTTGAAATAAGTATGGATCGGGGCGAGTTAGTTGAACTTCTTTTTGGGTTTCAACATCTATTACAAATAGATGACGGGATATTTTCAATCAATCCAAGTACATCAAGAGATGTTAAAGAAAGTTCGGGTTGGAGATTCTAAACAACAAGATGGCGTGTCAACGAAGATCAAGGCCTCACTAAGGTCGATGAAGCTGACTTCATGGACTAGCTCTAAATTATCGAGGTATGATGGTTGTTTTACTTTATTTAACGGCAAGTAGGCTGATTTATGTTTAGTCGTTTGCTTATGTGCTCGTTTCTAGAAAATCCTAAGACTTCCCATTTGAAGCTGTTAAGCAGTTTATTTAGGTATATTAGCAGGAACTAGTCACTTAGGATTTGGTATCGAAAGGAACCAGTGTAGAAACTGTGTTTATTCCGACTCGACCTCGAGGTGCGAAATTACGTTGATCGCAAATGCACTAGTATCATTTATACGTTTCATGGGATGTTATTTAACATCTTGGTTCGATTAACAAAGGAAAAACAAAAACGGCCCTTGCTATCTCCACGGCCGAAGCTGAATACGTCTCCGTCAGAAAGGCATGTCAACAAGCACTATGGATGAAACAAGCTCTCATCGATGAAGTTCCGATTATGTGCAACAATAAAGGCGTTATCGACTTAAGAAAAAACCCATACAACACTCTAGAACTAAACATATATAAATCCGTCACCACTTTCTACGCGATAACGTCCAAAAGGGCCAATATTCTATCGAGGAAAGTTGTATCCATAAGATAATATTAGCCGATATATTTTACTAAGCTTTAAAAACGTAAAGTATTTAATTATTTAAGATTAGACTAGGATGATGGAAATTATATGGATAGGGATTTCCATCTTCTCAAAAAAAATATCGTAAATGGAAATTTAATGAAGTAATTAATCATTATTCAAATGATGTTAATTCTCATTACAAATTCTAATTACAAAACTTCCGATCGTTAACATAATCGAGATTAGAATTTTATTAGGTTAAGAAAATATCAATAAAATGACCATAGATATTTTCAAAATCTACATGTGTGGTCAATACATGAAATTACAGAAATCGAATTAAAAAAGACGGGAAAAAGGGCATTCATCAAATTGCAACTTCACATTGTGTTGACAATGTTTTGTTGAAGTCTAAATGGTTCATAAATGATTGTGTTATTAGTAATGGTTCAAACTTAGTTAAAGATATACACACTCCTAGTAGGATTCGACTAAAAAAAAAAAAAACCCCCTTGAAAAATTCCATCAGGAAATTCACTTATACGTTGCACTGGTATCACTCAAAACTTGGAGGTGACTTAAAATTAAATCACATACTACTATTTGTATATATAACATGCTTAAATTGATAAAAAACATAAAAAACCATATCTCAATTTGATTCAAAAATCAACTATGTCCGTTTTTTTTAGAGACCTACAGACCACGAATCTAACATAAGGAGATCCGTGTGCATATTGGTGCGGGCGTGGTATTGCCGCGGGGGTGGCGGGGGCGTTGGGGTGGTGGTGGGGCGCGGATGCAGGCCGCGGGGTAGGGTTTTTCGGGGGTGCGTGCGTTGGGGGGTTGGTGGGGGGTGGCAGAGCGGGTGCCTGGGGCTTGCCGATGCGTGCGGGTTTGAGGACGGGGGGGGCGCGGGCCAGGACGGGCCGCGCCGGGGGGCCCGTGGCCGAGGAGGTGGCCCGTATAGAGCTTGCTTTTGCGTTGGTGGGGCCGCGAGGGTGATGCGGTGGGTGGGGGAGCTCCGGGGCCCCGGGGGGGCAGGGCGTGGGTCGCGGGGGGGCCGTGGGGGGGGCGGTGGGGCGTGTGGTCGTTTTCGGCACCTGGCGCCTGCGGGTATGGGGGCACCGGGCGGGGGGGGGGGCGGCACCAGCGCACGTCCCGGGGCGGGGGTGAGGGCTTTTGGTGGGCGGGCATGGGAGGGGGGGGGGGGGGTGGGATGGGTTTGGGCCAGGGCCCGTGGCCGGAGGGGGCACGGGGGCCTGCTGGGTTGAAGCGGGCGGGGGGCGGGTTGGGGGGGAGGGGGCCAGGGGGGTGCGGCGGGGGGGGAGGGGGGGGGGGGCGTGGGGCGAGGGCGTAGGGACGGCTGTTGTGTGTGGGGGGGGTTTGGAGGGGTGGCGGAGGCTTAGGTAGGCGTGGGGGCGGCGCGCGGGGCGGGGGCCGGGGCGTGGGGTGTGTGCGGCGTGGGGGCTTGCGGAGGGGGTGGGGCCGTTTTTTGAGGCCCTCGATGTTTTGCCTGCGGGCGGGGCGCACGGGGGGCGTCGGGGGGGGGCGTGCTGGGGCGTTGCGAGGTGGGGGCGGGGGGGAGCGTCGGGGGGGGGGGGGGCGCCTCTCGCGATGGTAGTGGGGGTGGGAGGCGGTGGCGCCGTTTGGGGCACGAGCGAGGGGGCGGGGTGGCGGGCCGGGGGCCCACGCGAGGCCCGGCGATGGTGATGGGGGGGCTCGGGGTGGGCAGGGAGGGTTCGTGTGACGATGGGCCCGCTGTGTGGTGGGGGTTGTCTGGGGGGGGAGGTTGGGGGCGTGCGTGGGGGGTGCGGCCGGCGAGCCGGGCTGGGGTGCCGGCAGCCCGTGCCGGGCGTGTTGCGCGGGTGGGGGGGGGGAGGCGAGGGGGGCGGGAGCCGCGCCGCCCGCCCGTGGGGGGCCCCGCCCGGCGGCGGGGTGGCCGGGCGGTTGGGCGATGGGTTTGTGTAGGTGGTGGCGTGCGGGTGCGGGAGCGGCGGTGAGGGACGGATCTAGCTTGTTTGGGGGGGCGGGCGAGTTGGTGTGCGTGGGGCGGTTGTTTGGGCGGGGGCGATTCTTGGGCGTGGTGGAGGCGCACACGGGGCTCGAGGCTCGCGGCGGTGGGCCGGCGCGCAGTGCGCGGCGCGTGGGGGGGGTTTTGGCGAGCGGGGGGGGCGGCCGGGGCTTGGGTTGGGGGTCGGGTGGGTTGAGGAGGCTGCGTGGGGTTGCGACGTGCGGCTTTGTGGCGCGGGGGGGGGAGCGGGGGGGGCTTGGAGGTTTGGTGGCCGTGGGGGGGCGCGGCACGTTTTTTTGCGGGCCTGGCTCGGCGGGTTGGGCGGGGGCGGTGGCGGCCGGCGCGAGCGGCGGCGAGGCCGGGTGAGCCGAGGCGCGGTGTGGCGCCGGGGGGTGTGGGGTCGGCGGGGGTGCGGTGGGGGCCCCCGGGGGGCGGCCCAATTGTGCGTGCCCGACGGGGGGGCCGAGCGGCGCCGGGCGTGGGGCGGGTGGCTGGCATGGGCGGGGGGCGGTGGTGGGCCCGTGGGGGTGTGGGTGCCGGAGGGGGGGCGGCGAGGTGAGGCCGGGGCGTGTGGGTGGGCGTGGGTGGGGGGGGGCGTGTTGCGACGGGGGGTTGTTGGGTGAGGGGGCGGCCCGCGGGGAGTGGCCCGGGGGCCGCGGCGGCCGGCACGGGTTGGGGTTTTGCGCGCTGTTTTCGTGGGGGGCCTGGGACCGGAGGGTTGGGGGGCCGTGCGGGGTTGGCCCTGGCGGCGGCCCGTCTTTGCGGTTGGTCGGTGTTGGCCCCGAGGCGGGCGTGGGGGGGCGGGGGCGCGGGGTGGGCCCGGCCGATCCGCGGTGTGGGGGTGGGGCCTTGGCGTTGGTGGGCGGCGGCGGGGGCCTAGTGGGGGCGTGGCCCGTTCTTGGTGAGGCTGTGCCGCGCAGGGGCTTGCCGGCCGTCGTGCGAGGGGGGTGGTGGTGCGCGAGGGGCGTGGGGGGCGGGGTGCCCGGTGGGGGCGGTTGCGCGTGCGTGTGTGGAGGAGTGGGGCTGGTGGGCGAATGGGTGGTATTTGCGCGCGGGGACGTGGACGTGCGCGTGGGCGTGTGGTGGCGGCTCCGAGGGCGAGCGGGGGGGGTGGGAGGTTGGCCCGGGCGGGCGGCGGTGCCGGGGTTTGTGGTATGGCGACGGTGCCGCGGAGCGGTGTGGGGTGCGTGTTTGGCGGCTTGCCAGTTATTGTGCCGGCCCGGGGCGGGCTGGGGGTGGCGTGGGGGGGGCGGGTTGGGGGGGGCGTTCGGATTGGCAGGGGGGGGTGCTGTCGTTGTCGTTTTGGTCTTTTTGGGTGGTGTATTTTTATTTCTTGTTTATTTTTCTGTTTTTTCTTCCTCCCCCCCCTTCCCCCCCAAAAAAAAAAAGACCCATCTTCCTCCCCCCCCCCTACCCTCTATTTCCTCCCCTCCCCCGGCGCACCCCTGCCACACCCCACCCCCCCCCCCCCCCCCCCCCCCTGGGGTATCTGGGTCTTTTGGTGCGAGCCGATTGTGGGGGGCCCTGTGGCTGGCGTGGTTTTGGATGGCGGGGCCGGGGCGGGCCGGGGCGTGAGCGGGGGGCGGGGGTTAGGGGCTGGGGGGCCTGTGGCGGTGTTCTTCGCGGGTTCGTCCGGCGGGGCGACGGCGCTCGGCGGAGTGGGCCGGCCGGGGGTGGGTGCGTGTGGTGCGGGGCGGGGCGAGGGCGAGGGGCCCCGGCGGCCGTGGGGTGGGTTGGCGGGGTGCGATTGGCTTGTGGGGAGGGGGGGTGTGGCCGGGGGGCGGGTTGCCCGGGTCTTCGGGGGGGGCCGCGTTGCTTGGGGGGGCGGGCCGGCGCTGAGTAGGCGCTTGGGCGGGTGGGCGTCATGGTGGTTGCGCCTTGTTGCCCGGGTGCGGGGAAGCGGGGGGGGGCAGTTGTGGGGCGTGGCCCGGGCGGATTTTGCGATCTGTGGGCAGGTGGTGCGCGGCGTCGTGAGTGGGGGCTGGGGCGTGCGCTGGGAGGGGGGTGGTTGGGTGGGGTGAGCGGGGCGTGCGCCGTTGAGGCTCGTTGCGGGGGCATGCTCGTGGGGGGGGGGGGGGGGGCCTGTGGGGTGTGCCTGAGCGCGTGCTGATGGGGCGGGGGGTGCGCTGGGGGGGGGAGGGCGCGGGACCGGGGGCGGTGGCATGGTGTTTTAGGGCGAGGGGGCCCCGGTTGGCAGATTGCGTGGGCGGCGGCGGTATGCGGGGGGGGCGTGGGGGCGGGAGCCGGCCTTGGCCGGCCGGGTGGGGGGGGGTTGGTGGTACGTGCGCCCATGCGGCGCGCTGGGCGATCGCGGTGGTGGTGTGGGGGGGGGGCGGGGGGGGGACACGGCCGTCGGGCAGGGGGGCGCGTAGGGGCCATGAGGAGGAGGCGCCGCTGTGCCGGGTGAGCGGGGCCGTGCGGCGGTGTGGTTGGGTGCGGCGGGGGTGATGTCGGGTCGGCGCGGCCGGGCCGGTTGCCGGGGACGCGTGGGGTGTGCGGGCGATCGGGGGTCGCGGTTGGGGGGGCGCGGCTGGCCCGGGGTGCGGGGTGTGGGGCGGTTGGGGTGCGGAGGGCGCCCGTTGGGGCGGGGTGTGGGGTCCCAGTGGCGTCCGATTGAGGGGGCGGGCGTCTGCTCGGCGGCGTTTTTGTGTTGCGGCGGTGTGCGGCGCGGGGGGAGGGGCGGGGTTTGGTTGCGTGGCGTGGCCTGGGTGCCGGGGGGGGTGCCGGGCCCGACTGTGGGGAGGGGAGGCGGGCGGCTTTAGCCGCGGTGCGGGGGGGGGCGATGCCTCGGGGGGGGTTGGCGCGCGTGGCGGGGTTTAGCGGGCCTGGTGGCGTGGGAACGGCGTGCGCGAGGGGGTGTTGGGGCGGGGCGAGGGCCCGCGGCGGGTGCGTGCGGGGTGTTGGTGGGGGGGGCGGGTTGGGGGGCGATGCGGTTGTGGCCGGTGCGGTGGCCGAGGGCGCTGGCGCCCGCCGCGGGGGGAGGGCCGGAGGGCCGGCGTGGGTTGGTTGGGGTGGGTTGTGCCGGGCGTGGGGTTGGGTTGGGGGTTGGGTGGTCGGCCGCTGGCGTGGGGGCGGGGGGCCTCGCGATTGCGCCCAATGAGGGGGATTGCTGGGGTGGGTGCGGGCCCGGGGCAGTTGGGCGCCGGTTCTAGGGAGAGGTGGCGTCTGCGTGCGGGAGGGGGGGGGGCGGGGGTGGGGTCGGGCGGGGGCCCGGCGGTGGGGAGCGGATGCCGGCGGCCGCCGTGCGGGGTCGGCAGGCGGTTGGTTGCGGGCGCGGCGGGGTGCGGGGCCTGGGTTGTCGTGGGTGGGGCGGCGGCTGTGGGGGGGTGGGCGGGGGGTTGCCGCCTGGGGAGGGCGGGGTGCCGGGGTGCCCGGGCAGGCCGTGCCGGGGGGGCGGGAGGGAGGGAAGCCGACGTGCTTTTTTGGCGGTCTGGTATGATGGGGCGGGTTTTTGTGGGCCCAGGGCGGAGCGTGGGCCGGGGGCCGGGTTGGGGTGGGGGGGTGTGGCCGAATGGGGTGCGTTGCAGGGGGGTGGTGGGGCGAGCGCCGGGGCGGCGGTGGCGGCGGGCGGTGTGGGGCTGGGGAGCGGGGGCGGCGGTGGTGTGTGTGCGGGCGGGCGGCCTCAGAGGGCTGGTTCTTGCCGGGGGGGCGGGGCGGGGGGTCAGGTTGCGGGGCCGGAGGGTGGGTGGGGGTTTGGTTTGGCGGCGGGGGGGGGGGGGGTGGGCGCTGGGGGGTTTGCGCGGGGGGGGCGGTGCCGTGCGTGGGGGTAAGCGTGCGAGTGGGGCGTTGGGGCTCTGGGGGGGTGGGGCGGGCTGCTCGGGGCGGGGGGGGGCGATGGGGGCGAGCCGCCGGGGTAGCCGGTGGGGCGGGGGGCGGGGGGGGGTGCGGGGCAGGGGCAGGGCTGCCGCGGGAGGGGTGCGCGGTTGTGGGTTTGGAGCGGGGGATTAGTCGCCCCCCGGAGGCGGGGGTTACCGGGTTGGGGCCGGGCGGGGGGGGGTCGCTGGTTGCGGGGCCGGCGCCGTGGCGGCCCGATCGGTGTTTGGGGAGCCGGTGCGGGAGGTGGGGGGAGGGGTGGCGGGCGAGGTGGGGCGCCCGGGGGAGGCGTAGGGTGGGGTGCGGGGGTGGTGGGTAGCGATATGTGGCGGTGGGTGCCCGGCGGCGGCGGGTGGGGGTGGTGGGGGGGCCGGGCTCCGGCGGGGAGGGAGCCCGTGTGCGGGCGGGTGCGGTGGTTTTTGGGACTGAGTTAGGGGCTCGAATTTACGTGGGCGTTTGCTGCCCGTCGCGGCGGGTGTTGCAGGGCGGGGGGGGGGGCCGCTGGGTGGGAGCGGCTGCCTGTGTTGCGGGGGCAGGGTGGCCGATATTTAGGTGGATACGTTAGTCAACAGGATACTCTCATTTGAATTGTTGGACCAACTGCCCTTTTTTCTTTCCATAACATCCACACCTACATCTCATACACCCAATGATTGAGCCATTCCCGCCAACTTCCATTTCAAGCTAAGATAGATCATACAGTTCTTGACATTCTATCATTCTCAAATAGTAGTTTTTCTTAACTAAATCTTTATTTTGAAATACTTATTTTTTCTTTCCATATAAAAAAAGGAAAAGACTTGTAATAAGTGGATTTAACTTGTTTTCCATACTTGGAGTGCTCATATTCACTGTGATTCGCCAAGAATAATTTTTTTTATACTACTCAAATTAGTATTTTCTTAAAACAACTATTGTTTATCTACTTAGTTACTACAAATAATAAAAAACGATTTACCCTCTCATTGAATGAATCTTCAAAATTACGAATGTGTGTTATCCTTTTGACTCATTCGATTTGAGATCTAAAGCAAAATGAAGATGTGTGATTTCACTACATTCGTGTTCTTGATATAACCACACATACATCATAAGTACTTTCTTAACTATACTTATTAAATCTAATTATAATATTTTTAGTTTAAATTATGCTGGGAATGACGAAACGCCTGACTACATAAAAGAATCTAAAGCTACACACCAAAAAATCCATCTACCAAAGGTATACTCCAAAACAATTCCCACAAAAGCTCCTTCAAAACTCTTCAAAATTGCTTCATTCTTGAAAGGAAGCCACATTGAATCATTTTTCAACCTTTGGTTATGACATCGTTGATCAATTCAAATCCATTTAATTTGATTGTCTCCTCACCTTAAATGGTCATATTTGTCCTCGCTTCATCATCAAATTCTATCACAAATTCCAACTAATTTGAAATGTGCATGATATGTCTCTTTCGATTAGTTTCACCATTCAAGACAAGGAGTTCATAATGTCACTTCAAAATTTTAGTCAAGTCCTTCAAATTCCATACAAAGGAACATGTGTCTTCTCAATGGAATGCCATTAGATTTTTAAACACATACTCGTGAAAGAATCATGCTACTATTATCACAACTAATCTTCCAAAACATTGAGAGATGTCATTCAAAACATTTGCTATTCCATTCAATGTCTTCAAAGTTGATCAAATCCTACATTATCCTTCGAGCTATTCCTTCCTCCCAATATCAAGGATTGGACCTCATTGTTCGAAGGAAATTGTCATTTGGGTTTGACGCTCCAGAGCGCCATAGATGCTTGCTCTGCTATTCATGCTCCATCATCTTAAGAACTTCAAAATTTAACCTTGCTACTTCATTGCTTACAAAAATCGAGAAGTGTCAAAAATAGAGTCAAATTATCTCTAGCCATATTGGTTTATCATTACTCGCCTTTACCGATTCGTTCTTGCTAAACATCCTAAACTCTTTCGTCCTCATTATACACTACATTTCGTCTTGCACTATCGAATGATGAGTTCCATCAATAGAAAGAATGAGAGAAAGAGGAAGCTGAGGATTAAGTAGCGAATCTTGACTTACTCATACTCACCATCGTAGTAGAAAGCTCTTACAATCATCCCTTTACGAAGGATAGCAGCATCCTGTGGATCATCTATAAATTGCATAATTATCTCTAGGAATTAATTGTATTACTCCTTAGGATAAATATTTATGCTATTTTTAAATATATGTAGCATCTTTTATGTTAAACTAAGCCATCTTTAACTAAATGTATGCGAATGAATGATATGCATGCTTGAACTAGATGATGAAACTACGCATTTATTTATCATGACATATCGTATGGATATTTTAGCATAATGATAATTTATTTTAAGTTTTTGGTGAAAAACCATAGTTCTGGTCGTTTTTGTTGACAACTACGACCCACGGATCCACCATATGGTAGATCTGTATGTTGTTTTGGTGGATTCGTGGCTCATTTAGTCCAAGTGCCAAAAATTTGAATTTTATTCATTTTTAACCTTTTCTACTTTATCTTATAACCATGCTATATGATACTATGTGGGATCTTAAACATTAGGATATAACATGTTCTCCATATAATCAAGTCACCATTTTACTATCATATCACCACTTTCTCCTTAGATCATATCCTTCACAACACCATTTTTCTTTCACATTTTCACACATACATCTCATATACAACCTTACTAGTTCATCTCGTATGACTAAGTTCATCTAAAACTAATTCACCAAATTTAAAAAGAAAAACCGCAAAATATGAGTGTCAAGTATCCAAAACTATGTCAATCTTACATCTCAAGTGAGAAAAACAAATGAGAGAACTCCTTCACTCCTCATAGAAAGAAATCCCTTTCACACCTACAAGCCTCCATCAATAAATCCTATCTCTAGAAAAAGCACACACTACACCTCTTCATTATCACCAAGTGAGTCTCTGACACCAACTCACGTTGCACCACCACTTAAACTTCATTTTGTCAATACGATAAAACTAGAACCTCAAAAACTTCCTCCACCTCAAATGTCACCAAATGATCCTATGTTCAAACCATGGATAATTGGCCATCGTGCCCTTCTTATACCATCTCTCACCACCACATGTTATCTCGACTACACCTCCGGCTTTCTAAATCCATCACCACAGATTTGAACCATTGCCATCAACCAACCTTTGTTTGTTAACATTAACACCACACCTCTCCTCCACAACAATGTACCTCCACTTAAAAACACTCATCATCCACCACCAAATATTAGAAATCAAGATTTTCCTAATCCTCCAAACATTTTTGGATTTTGTTCATCCAAATGACATGCCTCACCTCCACAACATGTTTTGTCAATGTTGTAGCACCACAAGGCATGAAATCCAAATGCTCCGAAACCGTGTCAACTACATGTTCTCATACATTCGACACCACATCGGCTCTCCATCACACCCACCTTACTTTCCGCATTAGCCGCATAACCATCTCACCTCACCCCTCAAATTATATGGGAAAATGTTTTCTATCCTAAGATTTAGGATTTTTAATTGTTTTATTCAATTTTCTAGCTTAAGCTTATCATGTAATGGCTTTAATGCAATTTTATGTTTTACCCCTTATAATGGATTTAACATTATTTTCATTAGTTTTGTTGATGATGGATGTTCATTATGTGAAATGTATATGTGTGCATTTGTGATTGTCATATATATATTTTCTTGCCTACTAACTTTGTTTTGTAGAAATAGAAATAGCATCCGAGCTCGATTACTTGGCTGCCCCAAGCAGGAGGAGTACACACCTAAGGGGGAGCACTTGACATCTAGTCTTTATTTTTTTTTCTTTGCATTTGTTCCAAGTCACTTTTTTAACGGGTCCAATTGTGGCTACATGGCCCCTAGCACAAGAAGAAGCGTAGCGAGCCCTACACAACCAGGTTGGGTCCAACCCAGACGGCAATAACACCCTTCCCTTTACGCACACGGGAGGAAACCCCTATCGCCCTAGACAAGACTCAAACTTGAGACCTTGCCCAAGAGGGTAAAACCTCCATACCATTAGACCAGAGGCCCGTTGGTTGTTACCAAGTCACTTAGCATTCGTCAAAACAAGACATGCAAGGAAAGCATCTACAACACTTTTTGCCTTGACAAAAATGGGGAGAAGAAATGTAAACTCATCCACTAAATATTATTTAGTAACTTTTAAATAAACATGAGTTTATATTTTGTCATCATCAAAAAGTGGGAGATTGTTAATACAGATATTTACGCAAAAACAATATTTATATTTAATGATCTTCATGTTTTAATAATAAAAACATATCACATGTTATACTACGTATAAGTTGTACGTAAAAGTTATTTAGTCGAAAAGTTCTACTTGACGTCGACCACAAACACTTAAGGCTATGAATTTGACATTATTAAACTAGTTAAATGATCAAAGAAATAATATTATTCATTTGCTTAAACCTTTTCCTAATCAATTACTATAAGTTAACACATGATACATTATAACCTAGTTATATTAATCTTGTATGACAACAATTCGATTAACCATAGTGGAAATAATCTTTCCAAATCTTCCAAATCTAGAAAATTTTTCTCTATTCATGATAAGGAAAATATTTTGATTCTAGAAGATTATTAAACTAGTTTTTTACTACTTTTTCTAATAAGTACAAAAAATATTTTGTTATTGTTGGGGGTTATATCATAAAATTGACAAATGTTGTCCCAGCTCCTCAGACATATCCACCATAATAAGGCATGGATCCAGGTGTAGGTGGATTCGTGGGTCGCAATGTCCAGCTGTTTGGGCCAGCATTTGAATTTTAAAGGTTTGCCTATAAATAGCAACCTTAAGTCTTTATTTTAGACAACTTTTTTAAAATATTTATTTTCACATACATCTTTTATCTTTTATGATTCTTTGATCATTATACTTGTTATATAATCCATTACAAGTGATCAACTCATTCCACTCTTTAGTGAAGAACACTCAAGAAGACGTCAAGCTTCAAGTGTTATTAGTTTAGTTGTGTCATCACGTTTGTGATAATCATTCATCTTGTATATCTTGTGTGTTGTGTGTATGATAGGTTAGTATTTAGGCCACAAAATACATAGTGTGTTAGATTGGTTATATCTCCAAAGTTAGAACCTCGGTAATTTAGCTTAGTACCAATAAAAGTGTAAGCGACGTGTTTGGTACGGTTTTCTCCGCCTAAAAGGAGTTTGTTGACATAGTGAAGATAACTCTCAAGTTGGGAACTTAGGGAGTGGAGTAGGGCGAAGAGTAGCTTCGTAACCGAACCACTATAAATCATTGTGTCATCAGTTTAATCTTTCTTATCTTTACTTGTTCATACTCCCCTAGTAGATGGGTTCATTTACTTATTGCCCGTATCATTACACTTGTGTATATCTCTTGAATTTACATAAGTCAACAATCTAAGTTTTAATTTTAAAACGGTAAAAACTATTCAACCCCCTTTCTAGTTTCCACAAAAATGGAAGAAGAGAAGAAAGAAACTGAGCAGTTAAGTATTGAGCAAACAGAGAGAATTAAACAACTTGAGGCAGCGTTAAAGTAATTTGAGGACGATGCTCATCAATTAAGACTTTATAGGGAGAGGTACATCGTTGAGGCTGGTAATGGGGAAAATGATGACGTCAAATTATTAATGAGTACCTCCCCACCTTTGTTCGTCGGTTGCATCAGAGTGTGGAGTATAAAAGGTTGCTAGGTGAGGTTTTCAGCCTTACCGTTGGTAAAGGTTTCATAGACGGCCTTTCTGTTGGTCAAAAAGATGAAGACATTTAAACTATCCTTAAAGCTACTCCTAGCGTAGATCCAACATCCTCAGATACTTTCATGGGGGAATATAACAAGTTGTTCGACAAGAGGTATCCAAATGTGGATAAAGTTGCACGTACTTACCTTCTTGATCCTACCAGCCTTTAGATTGTTATGTCGGATGGAACTGGTCCTACTCCCGGTCAAGGGCCTCATGATACTCCTACCGTCTCCTATGCCTAGATTTAGGAGTTTGTAAATATAGCTCTTTTTGTCTTGTCTTGGCCTGCGTGCCTGCTAAGGCCGAATGTGGTCCGTATAATTTTCTTAACAATGTTTTAAACTTGTTTACTGGATCATAGTTTTGGTGTTTATTTGTATGAAGTGATTACTTTTTACTATCGTTAGTGCGGTATGTTTTTGTGCGTTTGTTTGCCTTATGTGTGCAAATGTTAAGTACATAATGGCCATAGGTTATTGCTTGTGTAGGCATTGATCACTCGTACCAACGGAGGGGACTATCGGTCTGTTGGGGATCACATAGCACTTTACCTACTTTATTTTTCTTTCCCACTTTCTAAGACTAGATATTGTCCACGTATATCGTCGGAGGGGATTAGCAGTACGCTTGAGGGTCACATAATTACTTTATCTATTCTTGGGTACATAGATATTGAGCACTTATTACCAACAGAGGGGAGTTAGCGAGTATGCCAGGGACTAATATTCTTTAATATTCCAAAGGCATTGATCTACGAGGGAAATTGTATACCGGAGGTAGCGAACTGTCCGTCGAGTCACATATTACTTTTCCTATCAACACTAGAAATTGACCACGCCCCAACCAGTAGGTGGTTCATCATCCGGTTGGCATCCGAGTCATATAATAATTTATCTAGTCATAGACATTGACCACGCCTTAACCGGTAGGTTCTTAGCCAACTGGTTGGCATCCGAGTCACATAATAATTTGTCTACTTAAGTATAGTAAACATTGACTACATGTATTAAATGAGGGTTGTCTAATATACCCCAATCTCGGAGTCACAATACCCTTATGTTTACCACTTTAACAATTGTGTTATGCCGTAAAATTGTCATGCCTCTAACATGGGGCATGACTTGATTGTCATTAATAACTTGAATGATTACATAGATATTATGGAATTTTTAAAACAATAACGCCTACAAGTAACATTTCCTTAAGTTGATAGCGTGCCAGGTACGTGGTACTTCTCTTTCGGCCATTGTTTCCAGCTTGTAGGAGCCATTCTGATATGCTTCCGTCACCAAGTATGAGCCTTCCCATTTTGGGCCCAACTTCCCTAAGTTTTCTACTCAACTAGCCTCGTTCCTTCAATAAAACTTAATTCTCCCACTTTGAAAGAGTGGGCATTTTCTGTACTCTCTTGTTGTAGTAATTGTTCCAGCTTCATTTTGTATCGTGCTTCTCGGAAATTGTGGCTTGCCTCTCTTCTTTCTATATAGGTTTAGGTTTAATACGAATTTCTTCTTAATTGGAGTGTGCGCCTCTTTGATGGTCATGGTTTCGATGGGTAGGGCCAGGCTCAATATCTTTCACGGGGTGTCTTGTTCACTACCAAATGCTAGACTGTGTGGCGTTTCTCCATTGCTGATTTTCAATGATGTTCGGAAGGCCCATAGTACGTTAGGTAGTTCATCCACCCACCCTTTCCTTTCTCTCCATAGCCTTGTTTTGATTCCTTTCATCAGACTTCTATTTGCCCGCTCAACTGGGTTGTTGACTTGAGGGTGTGCAACATCGGTGTTTATCTATTGGGTGTTTAGTTGTTTGCACCAACTTTTGAAAGGGTCATTAACGAAGTTGGTGCCATTGTCCATGACAATTATCCTTCAGCAGCCCGACTTCATAATAATATTGTCCGATACAAACTTTTTTACTTCCTTGCCTATTGTTTTTGCCAATGGCTTTGCTTCAATCCATTTGGTAAAGTAATCTACCGCCATAATCACAAATTTTACTTTCCCTGGAGATTCTGGTAATGGTCCTAGTACATCCATTCCCCACTAAAAGAATGGCCATGGGGCCATGATCAATGTCATTAATGTTTTGGGCAGCTTTGGCACTAGGGCATGTATTTGGCATGAGTCGCACCTACGGATTTCTTCCCTAGCATCGTGATGCATATTGCCCAGTAGTAACCCTACCGAATAGATTTTTCTACTATCGCCTGAGGCTTCATGTGCATGTTGTACGCTCCTATGTATATTTCTCGTATCACATAATTTGCCTATAACGGATCGACATATCAGAAGAGTGGTAATAGATATGACCTTTAGAATAGGACACCCTCCTCCATCACATACTGGTTTATTTTCATGCACAGGGCCCGTGCCTCATTGGTGTCCTCCGGCTATTTCTCTTCACTTAGGTATTTGATGATAGGGGTTATCCAGTTGTCCCCCTCCTCCTCTACTACTGCATTGATTTCCTTCATTTCTGTTGATGGATTTTCTAACACTTCAACCAATATTTCTTTGATGGGGCAATTGAATGCTACGGAGGCTAATTTGCTCAAAACATCTGCCTTCTGGTTCTGATTTTGCGGTAATTTTGTTCTGGATCTTTGTATTCTTGAAACACTTGATGTACTTCTTAGCCTTGGATAGGTATTGGATCATGCTCTCTTGGCAAGCTACATAGCTGCCATTTATCTGGCTGGCCACCAACTTGGAGTCCACATTAACAGATAACGACTACACTTTCATTTTCTTGGCTATCCTCAATCCTGCCAATAGCGCTTCATATTTGGCTTGGTTTTTTGTTCTTGCAAAATTGAGCCGCAGGGCATATGTGTACTCTATTTTCATTAGGCTTATAAGGATAAGACCAGCACATAAGCCTTTAACACTTAAAGCCCCGTTGGTATATAGTACACATTCTTCATTGCCGTCCTTCTGATGGTCAACTGTATATGGGGTGGCTCGTGGTACCATGCTTTCGCTACCCACTGGCACTTTATTGATAATTTCTAGCGAGTATTTGGCCCTTGTGCAGTGCGAGGCTCGTATGTGATGTTGTATGATCCTAGTTCACTTGAGTACTTTGCTAAGCTTTCCAGATGCTTTGTCTTGTTATTATTTGCTTGATGGGTTTGGTCAACGTAATAGGATGCGGCTTCAAAGTATCTCGTCATGTCTAGATGTGATGGAGGAGTGCTAGATCAATTTTTTAAATTGGTGCATAGTTCCGTTCATGCATATGTAGCATCCTACTTAAACATAATGCACCACTCACTTCCTTCCTTTCCTTTTTGCCACCAGTACCGCATAATTGCCTCTTTGGATGTGCTGGTAGATGTATAATACTTCGTTTGGGCTGCGATGTTGGTCACAACGGGAGATTAGGATTCCATCTCTTTTTAGGTCTTGGAAAGAATTTTTTGCATCTTCAGTCTACCGGTAGTCATCTTTATTATCTTTGATAATGTCTTTTAGAGTTTCAAAGAAAGGTAGAGATTTCTCGACCGACCGGGAGAGGAAACGGTTTAAAGCTGCCAGCTTTCCAGACAAGCTCTGCATTTGACCCCATGTTTTAGGAGACTGCATTTTTGCAATATCTTTTGTTTTGGCTGGGTTTGCTCGGATGCCTTCTGATGTGACCATGTAACCTAGGAATTTTCCTTCTTCAACCTCGAATGAACATTTCTTAGGGTTCGGCTTCATATTAATTCTCCTAAGATTATCAAAGGTTTCTGCTATGTATGTTATCATTTCCCATTTAGATTTGCTTTTGACCACCATATCATCCACATAAGCTTCCAAGTTTCGCCTTATTTGTGACTTGAATGCTTCGTCTACCAATTTTGGTATGTTGCCCTAACGTTCTTAAGGCCAAGCGGCATTTTGTGTAACATAATGCGCCTTGGTCCGTGTAAAAGGCCTTTTTTCCTCATCCTCTTCTGCCATTTGTACCTGGTGGTAGCCTTTATATGCGTCTAGGAAACATTTAAATGGAAATCCCATGACCGAGTCTATCTTGCGGTCTATCTTTGGAAGGGGATAATAGTCTTTCGGGCATGCGGAGTTGATGTTCTTGAAGTCTATGCACATACTCCAACTTCCATCTACCTTCTTTACTAACACAGGGTTTGAAATCCATGTGGGTTACTTGACCGGCCTGACTATTCTGGATTTTAGCCACTTGGCCGCCTCTTAGGTTACCACTTGGCTTTTTTCTGCAAAGAACCATCTTTTCTTTGAAACTTATTGGTGTGATGAGGTGGGGGTTGGCGTTTGACGGCTGCTTGATAATTCTTTTGGCACTTGGTTCATTATCTGACGGTTCCATGGATTGATTCTTTGTGTTTCTTAAGAGATTTTTGATCTTATGTGGCAACCTTCCAATGATTTGATTTTTACCTATGGTGACCAACTGATTCGGATGGGCTGGGTTGACCAACACTGCCTCCGTTATGACAATGTCATCTTGCGACTTTACTTTCTCTCTTGACGGTTCCACCGTTTGCTTCTTCCCCACGCTTCTATTCAAGTACTACAACTGTTTAGGAGACTAACGTTGCAACTCCCCATGTTGTCGGGAACTTCATCATTTCATGAATGGTTAAAGGTATTACCCTTAGCTGCTTGAGACTAGGGCACCCAAGTATTATGTTGTAAGAAGAGGGAGCCAAAATGACGGTAAACTTCATGATTGCTCTTTTGCATAGACCATCTCCGCCGAAGCATACGTCCTCCTAACTTAGCTACGGTTTGGCCTGCTCCCCGGAGAACCCTGACACCACATGTGTGTGTTTTTGTCAAATCTTGATCTTATTTGCTCAGATGAAGCAGTTATAGCAGTGTCCGTACTTAATTTCTATGATGCTTCAATTCGTCCACATGTTATCCGATGAAACTAGGTACCCTTACGATCTTTGCCACTCGACATGATTGGCTTCTTCCGAGAGCTCTAGGCAACGTATGGTGGATAATACTATAGGTACGTTCATCCAGTCTTCATCTATCATGATGGACTTTCTCTTACGATCTTTAGCCACATAATTCACCATGTATATTACTTTCCCTTTCTGAGGACCATTCCCTTTTGGCCCATTTTGCCCTTCTACCTTACGTCTACCACCAGGTGATTTAACTTGCCAAACTCTAACGCTATTTCTAATTGCCTCCTAAGATGAAAACAATCATTGGTGTCGTAGCCTTTTTCGTTGTTGATATCGCAGTTCCCAAACAAGTATACTATTGAGTTTCTTTACTCGGGTTCCTACACAGGGAGGTAGCGTGAGGCAGGTTTGCAGCAGGAGTCTGTGGCCAGTATTTCCTTTGGAGTGTCTACTCTCCAAACGAGTCGATGTTCAGCTACGGACCCGGACCTCGGTTATATCTGTATTGCTCTCTTGGCCGAGGAAAGGTTTGTTGTGGGTGCTATGGAGCCACATAGGGCGGATGGCCGCCTTGAGGGCGGTTGGAAGGATGATGGTTCGGCCTGCGGCGAGCCTGGTTATAGAAATTTTTTTGCTGTCGATCATTCTTTGGCACCCATTGACTCACACTTCGCTTCCGCTGGACTCTCCTATTGGCTAACTCTGGAGTTGCAGAAAGTTCTTTTTTTTTTATGAACCGAATAATCATCCACTCTCTTGAGCATTTCAATCTAACCGTCTTTGGTATATTGTCGAGATGGCATTTTGATAATTCGGGACACTTGTGGGAACTCATAAATGATGAGATTTTCATTATTTATGGGACGTTGGGAATGGCGTTGGATTCAATTACCCACCGATCCTTGAAGCTTGGGAAGGTTTCATTTTCCCTTCGAATAATTTTTGAGAGTTTCGTTGGGTCTTTAGCGTAGGCCTTAAGCATTCCAAAGCGGTTCAAAAATTCTCTTGCAAATCTCCCTAATTGTCAATGCTACATGGGGGTAACTTATCGAATCAGGCCTGTGCCTTCCCTCCAGTGTTTGTTGGAACATCAACACCACCAGGCATGGGCCATTCACCTGGCCTTCCATACCAGTATAACCGGGTTATTGTGGTCCTTTTCCGGATCCTCCGTGGGTGCCCATCATAGATTTTTTCATTCGTCGGCAATCTATGTCCTGGGGCCGAAAACTCGATGATTCGTTTCATGAAGGGACATTTCAACACTTCCCTGAAAGGCTTGCTTCAATCGTCATCAGTTGCTATTGCCTTCCCCTTATCTTTTGGGCTTGTTACGACCGCCTTTTCTTTGTTTTTCTCCTTAACAACCTCCTCTACTTCATCATCGGTATCTTCGTCTTCGTCATTGAAATTTAACAACAGAGGTTTGATAAAATCACGATTTCCGGGCTCTTTCAAGAGTTCCTTGAGGGCAGAGAGGTGTCCATCTATTATGCTCTGATTGGTAGTTTTTTGGTTGGTTGTTTCTTTATTTGTTGTTTTGTTGATTGGTGTAGATGGTTCTAGACCTGTCATTCTATAGCACTAGGCAGAATGAATTTGGGTCCCATGGATGGCGCCAATTTGTTGAGGTAAAGATCTGCTAGAAGGAGAGACGTGCTTCTAAACTTGTCTAGCGCCTCAGCAAGCTTGTATACAAAAGACAACACACGTTAGCCTCACCCTGGGTATGACCCCAGGACCAAGCTTCGGTGTGAGAGTAAGTAATGGGTCATGAAGGAAGCCAGGAGTTAATAGATTTAAGTGGATTAAATGCGTATGAAGTAGATAAATGCATTGAAGGGAGCTCGGTGGTATTTCATATACTACCCCAAGCACTGCTTGAGATTAATGTTCTTATCACTAGTGGAAAGGTCACGCCGAGCTTCCTGTGGATTTTGTCAGACGGTCATATTCACGTGGGAGACAAGATCCCTTAAATCTTGGATTGACGGCGTAGGATTGGGGATTGTTATAGATCGGCGGTTATTAGCAAGTTATCTGGTCAATAGAGTGTATTGGTCTTTCTCAATGTTTTTGTACTTATCATTTAAGATGTTGTGTCAAGGCCAGGAAGGCCCTGCCGGGTGGTGATTCTAACTTGTTCTAGATGTGTGTTCCGATCGGCTTGGCCCTAGCGACCATATACACGAACAACATACTTGGATTAGAGCTTGTATTTAATCCATTAAGGTGTTAAAACTTATGATTTGATGAAACATTTTAATTGCATCGTGCAACAAACTTTATATGTGCTCATTTCATGAAAACATTGACGAAACCATGATCAAATATAACTGAGTACACAGGTGCTCTTAAGATAACTTTAGAAAAAATCGATGTTTTTTACAAAAATTAACATTGCTATCTAAAAAGTTCCTGGGTCATACAAGTTCCATAGGAACCCGCAGAAACCCCACTGATTCTGTTCCCTGCATTGAAAAATGCAATGCCTTACATCCAGAAAATGCATTCGTACAATCTTCTTTCTCTTACTACTATAGCCCAAACAACCTTTCATTTTTCTTTATGATGGTTTTTATTTACAGCAAACACTTTTGATTTAATTTTTAGATGTGATATTCATGACTTTTACACTATACATAAAACTAAAGTTTAGTTTTAACTTTTAACGAAAGTTAAAAGCAATAATACGCTTTAAGGGTTGTTTGGGAATTAGCTAAATAGCTAACGATGCCTTGGAGGTAGTTAGACAATTCTTTTTTGGTTTTTAATTTTCTGTTAATTTTCTGTTAAGTTATTTGAGTTTGACGCAAAAGTCCTTTTTTTGCTTTATCAGACAAAGTAGATCACTTACACGAATTGGTCAGGTTCGGTCAATTCGGATCTACAAAATCAGGTCAAAACTAAAAATTTCATACCTAAACCCGACCCTATTTGAATTCGGGTATCAGGTTCAGGTTAACTCGAGTTCAGGTCATTTCGGTTCATGTCAACCATAATATGGGTTAAATGTAAAAAATAAATCCCTTTTTCTATCTTTTTAATAGTAAATAATATTTTCAACATATATAATAATTTATATTAAAAAATTAGTGTTTCGGGTGATCGGGTCGACCGGAAATTCAGAGTTAGCCAAAAAGTTCAACATCGATATCCCGACCTATTTAGTATCGGGTTGATTCCGATTAACCCGAATTAAATATGGACTTCCTTAGAACCCGACTGCGAATGTTCTTATTCCCGGGTTCGGATCCAGGTGGGTTTCAGGTCGGGTCGACCTTTTTGATACCCCTAACCACCCATATGACGAGTTAGAAAAAACAAGTTAGCTCTTCGGCCAAGGCTAAGATCACATTTCCCTGGTGTCGTGAAAAAAATTGGTGCCACTTCATCAAAACAAAATTTTTTTTTTTTTCATAACATCAATAACAAATCTTCTATCATAATTCTAGTGTCATGAGACACCTTATGGCTCACACATACCCCATTAAAATGCATTTCGATAGATCGGGTGCATTTAAGATGACTTTAGGAGAAAACGATGTTTTTACAAAAATTAGTACTGCATCTAAAAAAATCCATGGGGTTCCCGAGAACCCGTGGGAACCCCCTAGTTTCGTCCTTGCTCGAGACGTTTCCATATATTTATATGAACGTGTTTGACGTATTTGAATTTTGCTAACTAAAACTTTTAATCTATTCAACATGAACAAATTCTAAATCAAATATCAAACCAGTTCTTGAATCTCAATTCAAGAACAATAATAACACCCAAATCAATCTGATTACAAGACTTGATCCCAACCAAGAACCAAAACCAATTACCATTGCTAATCAAGTGTGACTCAATCACCTAATTAGTGATTGTTTTATTAAAAAATCAACTGAAACAATATGTACCACGAGGTAAGCTTTTAGAGTGAAGGAAAAGAAAAACAAATAAAAAAACAATTGTAAAGAAGAAATGTATTAGGGTTATGATTGATTTCATGTCATAACCTGGCGTATATAGCATTCCTGAAAGATAGCACTAGCTTGTCCCAACTTGGCCAAAATAAAAGACCCTTAAAGATCCTTCAGTTAATCATAAGCTCCTCACAAAACCTTTTAGGCTAGTTATAACTAATATCGGTAACAATGATCACAATTTGTCCATCAATTATATTTACTCCAGAATAGATTATTATTAACACCAACACATCTAACAAACAATTTAAAAAGTAATTCTACAATTCATGGGAACACAATAAGTCCATTGTCTTTTGTATGAACGTCACAAGTCTACTATTCGGTAAGAACGAGCTTGACGTAGTAAGATCATCAATTTTTAGTTTACCATTTTAGATTAAACTTTCGCTATAAGAAAAAATGTCTTTTGTGATTTATGTCTATTAGGTTTAGGGTTATGTTTGCATTGCTTGTTGATAATGCTATTTGTCTATTATAAATAGACACACAATTTTATCATGTAATCATTCGATGAACAGAACCCTCTTTTAATACCTCTTTCATTTATCAAGCGGGTTCTTGGTACCACTAACCTCCGTCGTTATTTTTTTTCCTTTGAAAGAAATAATGCCAATTTTTCGGCAAAGACCTTAACGGCATACGGGGGGGTTTTAGCTAAGTATAATTTAAAATCTTTTGGAGATAACTGACACATTTAGCGTCATTCTCTTCGTTTTTTCAATTATGCACAAATTCCAACCAAAATTAACATCGTCGGCCACCTGATGCGCCACCACGCGTCACCGCAACCTGCTGCCACAAAACAAATTATGATTTGTTTTTGTTTTGCTTTTCTTGCTTTCGCTGATGTAGTTTGAAGATTTATCTATGGTTACTGTCGGTTGTTTATGCTTTTGCTGATGCTGTTTGACACTGGATTTGAGCATGCTGTCGAATGTCTCCATAAAAAATTTAACGCTTTAATGTTTTTAGTTTTCAAGACTAATCCGAGCTTTTTTGATTTTGCCATTCGAAATTCAAAAGTGTATTAGATAATATATTGTGTTAGTTGGTCCGGGCCTGTCTGCGAGTGGTTGGTACCAAAGGGGGAGGCGTGTGGGCAGCTGCCCCCACAAACCTGTCAAATTCTTTTGAAAAAAAAAAATTTTTAAGAGTGTTTTTGTAATATTTTATATCTGCCCCCATATCTCAAAGTAAAAAAAACAAGATGGCAATATAGACAATAAAAAGCGGCAACACTTTGCCCCCTCAGTTTTTTTCCTGGTACCGCCCCTGCCTGTCTGTAAGTATTTCAGCTGTTAAAGTTTAAAGTTTACCAAACTATGTAATCCATAAATACCTCCAAATAAAGGCAAGAAAGTTCCTACCTTAGGATGGATCTCTAACAAGTATTTTTTCCTGGTACCGCCCCTGCCTTTCTTCCCTATTTTACGCTCCCTTTGTAAAACATTAGGATGGATCTTTAACAAGTATTGTATTAATGGAGACGGGATTATGTTAAAAATGATGTTGCCCAACTTGAGCATGCCTACGATTCGATTAATTATACTCAAGGTTATAAATAGCGTGAAGCGTGACGTAGCGGCATAGCCAAGCCTCAAGCTTTAGCGTGAGGCGTTGCGTCATAGCGTTTTTCAGGCGTGACTCAAAGCGGAAAAAAATATTTATTGAGTGGTCAATAGTAGTTAGCTACTAGGCTTAAAATTGAGTTATAGAGTTACTAAGCCCGAATCTCATGCAACCCAAATTATATATACTTGTAAATAAGCTCAAGTTCAATAAATATCTTTAAAAAATTCAAAAATAAATAAATCTTTTAAAAGCTTCAAAAAAAGGCGCCACGCCTTGCGCTATTGCGCGCTATATCACGCCTTATCACGCTTTATTCACGCCACGCCTAAAGACGACGCATTGGCCTGTTTCGTAACGTGGAGGCTACGCCTCGCGCTATGGCGCCGCTATAGCGCGCTATAGCGGCGCTATTTAGAACCCTGCTTATACTAACATATTTGTAAGACTTCCACATCAAAGTTAAACTTGAAAGGCAAAAAAATTCTACCCCACTGCCCTATTTGTATAAAAACTACATCAAAGTTAAACTCGATAATCAAGAAGTCCAATCAATCATCTATATAATTAATACAAACAACATACACTACCTACTTGCAACCAACTACAAAGTATAAAATACAACTATTTCCCCACACCTAAGCTAACCTATTCGAACCGTTTGTGACTTGGCAGTTCAGTTACGTCACCCACTTTTCCAAAATCTGGTGTGTAAACTTTACACCTTGTTTATAATAACTTTCCCCAGACTTAACAACACGCAGCATATCAGATGATAAACATCACTTCAATATCCTATCAATACTAAACTCAAATATCCAAAACCTAAACTAGGTTGAAATTAATAAGTGGATCATTTCTAAAAGTAAACTTGGCTCATTTCTATAAGCGTTTCAGGCCTCAACCAACTATGAATATTCAAACGACGAAAATAAAAAAACTATGAATAAAAACTGCATACAGCACCTACTTGCAACCAACTATAAAAAAACAATGTCCTGTAATCTAAACAGTAAAATATCCGATATTTTTTTTAACACCGAACCGCTAGTAACTTGTCAGTTCAGTTACGTGACTCACTTATCCAAAATCTAATCTAAGATAACACATGTAAACTATAAACATAAAAAAATAAGCCATAACACTATCTATATGTATCGCCAATAATAACTAGATATTCAAAATTAACTAATATCACATTCGCGTCAACTAAAAAACAGATGGAAACATCATGATTTAACTATTCTTATCATAACAGGTATATCTACATCAAATAATAACTAATCTCATCACTATTATTAACCTATAATCAACCAATTGAACTGACTTCATCAATCAAAATCACATCAACCTAATCTCAACATCGCATTTAGAAACTAACTTTGTCAATTCAGACCTAAATTCACAATTAAAATCAAATCTAATAACTAATTTCATCACTATTAAAATAAACAAAATAAAAATATACCGAATTGAGTGACGATCTACAGTGAGCTTCGATTAAACCCTAACGAATTTGTATGTTGCGGAATTGAGTGAGTGAGTGTGAGGGTGAGGGTGAGGGTGACGATTTGGGGAAAAAGTTTGTGAAAGGGGATGGATATGTGTTCAGGTTAAAAAGTTAATTTATTTAGTAGTTTTAAAATGGATCGAAAGTGTTGTTGATAGTTTACGTAATATCAGTAGTAGTAAAGTTAATTTATTTAGTAGTAGTTAATAATACATTTTGTTAAAAAGTTTGAAGAGTATAGATACAACTTGTAGCGGACCTGAACTCGAAACCGAATA
>BQNB010007383.1:3133-47246 GCA_026074375.1 Tanacetum coccineum | reverse complement strand
TCTCAAACAATGTCTACAGCTCTTTAAATAGAAAACGGGTCATTGTTTGAGGGGGAGAGAATGTCAAATTTCTTTGTCATCATAAAATGAGCTGTTAAAAAGGGAAAAAGAATTTTAAACGATAACGTAATATCTATTGATAGAAAGTTAATTAAGTTTAACTTACTTGTGCCTTATGTGTTACTTGTTTATGCCTTTAGGGTGTAGTTTGCTAAAATTATGTCTATAGGTATGAGAGTATAAAACATTAAGGACCATGTGTGCTAGTTGTTTAACTTGAATATACCTTATAAAACCTAATTTGCAAGATTAATAAGTTGTGTTAACATGAGGGGCCAAATGTGTCAAACTTAAAATTGGTTAATAACATAACACCCCCCACCCGTCCCCATCACTGTTCACACACTCTCACACACTCAAACACACACACACGAACACACACTCAAATCGCATCCTTTTAATTATTATTCTCAAGATCATATCGAGATTCAGGTATTCTTTATAAAACATTCATTGCACTTAAAATAGATCATATCCTATTCGAATTGCGTTTTCATGATGATTTGATCTCGATCAACCCTAACGTCAAAATTAGGGTTCATCAAAATTGAAGCAAGATAAAATATCGAATTGAATGAGGCGTTTTACTCAGATTGGAGTGTAGAGTAATATATTATCACAGTTTGTCATTAGATTTAATTTCAATGTATACTTGATTGATTTTGTGCTCGAAAAAGTAGGACTGTGCTATATGTTGTATGTGTGTTAGGAGTTATGTGTGGAATAGCAATTTCCTGTTTTTTCTTCTCGATTGTCTATGTGGTAAATTGTTGCTCGTTAGATACTTTACTTAGTATGGACCGATCGAGTCAATGACGATCGAACGAGTGTTATCTAACTTGGACCGAACGAGTGTCTAAACGTGAGGGCTGAACGACTGATTTATAATATGGACCGAACGAGTGTCATACCTGGACCGAACGAGTGACTAAAAGTAAGGACCGAACGAGTGCTTTACAATATGGACCGAACGAGTGTCAGTGTAAAGGGAACCGATCGAGTGATTTGTAATACGGACCGAACGAGTGAAAGACAATTAGGACTGAATGAGAGAATCCTATTGAGGATCGAACGAGTGACTAATTGTATGGACCGAATGAGTGATTGCAAACATGGACCAAACGAGTGACTGCTGGCGAGGACCGAACGAGTTATTGCAAACATGGATCGAACGAGTGACTGCTGGTGAGGACCGAACGAGTGTATGATAATATGAACCGAACGAGTGTTTGAGTATATGGATCGAACAAGTCACTTAGTGGAAACCGATCAAGGTGTTTTTTTTAGGACCGAACGAGTGAAGATGTTATCAATACTTAACCAATTTTTGACATAACACACTTAAGATCATATTTTTTCTAACTAAGATTAAATTAAACAAATCTCTTAGTTTAAAATAGACAGTAAAAGCTTGACAAAACCAAGGTTAACTACATTCAACTTAGTTGTTAGGATAAGTGCCTTTGTCTCAAACGCTATTAGTCTATCTAAGTAGATTGATCTTCAAAAGTGCTAAAAGTCATAAAGGTTCTAATGAATGAATGATTGTGTCTTCATATAAACTGCACTCACTCTTTCTTAAACAGACTCATGGAAATCTCAATAGCAGAACAGATAGCGTTGGATGATGCATTAGTTGCTCCTGCTGACCGACTTCAGATTGGTAAATGTAATCTTCGCTTAAGCTCGGATGTCACATCAAAGGAAGCAACTCTTCAAGTGGTCTACAATGTGTTAAAACTCACTCCTTTCTACAAGGCGTTCCAAGTCACTGCTGATGCTCCAGAGATCTATATGCAAGAATTCTAGGCCTCTGCTTATGTTCATAACCGATCTGTCAGATTCAAAATGAATAACAAAAAGCACATTCTTAGTCTTGATCAATTCAGAGACATTCTTCAAATTTGCCCTAAAGTCGATAATAAGAAGTTTGAAGAACCACCTCTTGAGAAGAGAGATCCTCATTCTTTCTAGCTAGTCTTGGTCATTCTGGAGATATAGGGAAAGTATTCACGACGTTAATGTCATTAGAACTG
The DNA here is from genome assembly GCA_026074375.1 of Tanacetum coccineum. Lineage (NCBI taxonomy): Eukaryota > Viridiplantae > Streptophyta > Magnoliopsida > Asterales > Asteraceae > Tanacetum > Tanacetum coccineum. Next base: position 45,150 of record BQNB010007383.1, on the reverse strand, counting down.
CATCAAACCCTGGAGATACATTTGCTGTTATCATCAGAACAAATGTCTCAGTGGTTTTATACTCATCATATGACAGTCTTCGTTTTTATCAAGCTCAAATCTGTGGTGTTATGTACAATACAGAAGAAATGTTGATTATGCATATCTTTGGGCAGACTTCCTTTCCCAAGATTGAGAACCAAAAAATACGATGAAGGGCAATGCGCTATTGTACTATCCTCGGTTCACCAAGTTAGTCGTTTCAAACGTTGTCATGGAAAAAAAAGATCATTTAATTCCTTGTAGTAACAGGTCAAATTGGCACTATGCCTCAGGAGATGAACACTAGGTTCACTACAAGCAATGTATCATCTAAGGATATGAAGTCACTCAGTTGTACGGGCTATTCTCCTGCACAAGTGGCAATTAACCCTACGAGGACTATCGCAGATCTGAATCATACAAAGAGTATTATGTTACTATCGGCTTCAGGACACTTCCTTCCTAAGACGAAAGGAAGCAGAAGAAAGCTAATACAGATGTAATCACAAAACAGAAGCCTCCACTTGCCCCCAAGGAACAAGAAGCTCTGGAAAAGGCAAAACAAAGACGACACAAGCTGGAGATATATCTCTGAGAGCAGATTTGACAGAGGTCTGAGCAACTCAAAATAATCACAAAACGAAAGCCGTTCAAGACACTCACTAAGTCTGCATGCTAGTGGCTTCTGGTACAGAAGAGGATTAACATGGTGTTTACAACTGGGGTTCCGATGGACCTGATTATGACTCAGAGGATGATATTCTTGGAATCACATGGTGACGATGATCAAGATGATGAGCAAGCTCAAGATGATGAAGATGCAGATAAAAATGACGTTACTGAGACTACCCAGGATGATGAAGATGATGATGATCATGACGATGATAAGAAAGCTCAAGATGATGATGATGAAGAACTGACTGAATCAGATGATGATGGTGATGATTTTGTCCATCCAAAGCTACATAACTCTAATGATGATGGATATTAATACATGAAAGATGAAAACTGATGAGAAGATGATTTCTCGTATTTCATCATCAGTTCGACTGTGTAGATTAGTGACAAGAAGATGAAGGAACTGAATGTTGAAGGAGCTAAAGTCGGTATGAAGAGGCCTACATATGAAGAGGATCAAGGAAATGGGGCAGTCAAAGATACCAATACCGATCTTGATGGAAGAGAGAATGTAATGACAGATGTTATATTACCATGTTCAAGCAACACAAGGAAATTGAAAGACTCTATTGTGACCCTAAACTCGCTTATCCTGAATGGTCAACAACAGCAGCTGTCTTGTATCATTGGATTCGTCTTCATAACATGCTGAATCCAGTACCTAAGACACTGGTGTTGATGATATTTTTGGACAACATACTGAAGCCACTCTCTCATGGATTTCTCCTGTAACAGCCATCACGGTGCCATCCTTCACAGGCACAAATCAATTCGCCCTCCTTACACCGTTTATCCTCACGTCATTCAATACCATCAAACTCAATTACTGACACGGCTACCATCAAACACCGCTCCTCTCTACAAAATCTTCCATAACTTTGCTTCGTTTTTTGTTGCTTTGATTATAGACTTAAAGCGTTAGAAGACAAACATCACGGAACTCATCAAACAATATCATATGCCTGAAGGCTCTCTTCCATTCCTTTGGGCACACACTCGCTTGATCAATATCTAGCAAAAATAAAATCAGGAAAGCGTGGACGTTGCCAGTTCAATTGATAGTGTATGACAAGAATTCGAGAAGAGTTCTGACTATACTGCAACATCAACAATTCCTTGATTCAATCGATGATGGAATGAAGAAAATAATCAAGAGAACAAGTCCAAAAAGGAAAGTCTAAAATTACTCCAAAATCAAGAAGTTAGTAAATACCGATCAACTAGTGTCTGAGGTTCTGGTTCTGTTTGATCTGATCATCAAAGGAATGCCAACACATCTGTCATGATGTAGCTGCAAATCTGATTCAGAATTAGAGCTGACAAAGAGCTTATTGACAGATGGAGCTACAACTCTATCAACATGTCAGATATTCAAAGGTGGCTATACAAGGCATTAGTTGATGCGTATGAAGCCGACAAGATCTTGTTAGATACATATGGCGATACGGTCACAATAAAAAGACCTAGAGATGGGTGCGTGATGATCAAGAACCTCGCTGGAATCAGTACGGAGGTGTCCAAGAGAAGAAGGTCGGCAAAAAGAACATGATTCTACCAGTGCTTTCTCAAGTGAAAACGACAACACAAAACAGCACGGAAAGATACAGTAAAGGATCTTAAGACTCACAGAAAATCTGCTAGCCAATCTGCTCCGGTAGAGGAAGCTATGCAAACTACAGATGTCTTTGAAGCACCTGCACACCAGGAGTTTGAAACAGGTGTCCCTAGGCATATGAACAAGCAGAAGAGAGTGGTCCACACAACTTCATGACTCCGTGTTTCAACCAACCTACACGACTACCTTCTCCTTGATCAATGCATGAATACGTCTGTTCCTGCCCGTTCCTGCATCTGTCCAACCCTTGGTCTTTGCAATCTGGCACAACAAGACCCCTCGAGAGTCAATTCGTAATGAAACTAACCGACTTACATTTGACTTCTCTGCTGTTTGGATGAATCGGCTAAATGTTCAAACTCTAACACCTGAATTTGCTAGACGGTCCTATCATTTGAGTGTATGAAATGGCAATTGCAAAGTGTTTGTGACTGAACTTGAATAGTTTTTGTGAGGAGTCTACAAAGCCACAACCGAAATTGGGACTGATCAAACTCTGATAGGTCGTCACTATCCTCCATTGATCTGCGACAACACTACCGTTAGTTCAAATTCTCTAAGGTCGTCGTGTTTATACCAATTCATCACATTCATCAATAAACTCGACCCTGTAGTAACATACGTGGTGGCTATACTACTAATCCTATGTTTTTTCTTGTGTTTTTTTGTGTCAAGCCAGAAACGTACTCTTATGCTTCGTTTTACGAAGACTAAGGACAAACTGCAGATACGGGCATATCAATGGATAGAAGACTTAGTGCCCTATACTCAATGTGGAGTCAAATATTGTAAATACCGGACAAATATGCCCTCTGGGGCGAATATCGTCATTGGGAGAACAATAAAGCGATGACATGTTCTATTGCATTTGCAACCATAGGGAATCGCTGGGACGTTTATTCAAAGAGACGGAATTTATTGTGTCACTAAGGTTGTAATAGTTCGAATGACATGACCTATAAAGCATCTTGACTGGGATTACTGTACGAAGGATGATGATGTTCTATACAAGTTTCAGAAGGCTGACTTCCACAGATAAGGATCCAAGACATTGAGATTATGCTGCTTCTCTAGTGCCATGAAAAGTGACAAATCTCAACGTAGAAGAACCGTATATTGCATTTAATGTCTCCTTAAGAATGTTATACAAGAAGCATTGTCTTCCAGAGGCGTGTGGTAGATCTTCAACTACGGTGTTGAAAGCTTATCAGCAGAAAACTCAACATCTCACAAATCCTAGATATGTACAGATCCAATCTGAGGATGACAAGAGCTAATACCATACTCAGATCCAGAAGATCATCTACGAGAACAAAGACAAGAAGGGCCGACTGATGCGCCATGACGAACTACACAAGTTCAGCGATCGTAGCTCTGATGACGTTTCGGACTGCTCCTAATGATCGCTCAGGGAATTAGAATGGAGTATCTGCCACAGATTTTTTGGAGCCAATCGTGACAAAAGCAAACGCAAAGAGCTATGATCCTAGGCGATCTGACAAGAGGCTAAAAGACAAGGAGGATAATGAGGAGTATCTTTGGGAGAGATTGTCGTCGTGAGTACCGGACCATACAGGGAGTGACCTACGGTTCTTCTACAAGGACCATATGATTTATCATTATGTTGCTTCTCATCTTTAAAAAGGTCAATCCTCGTAAATTACACTTATCTTGTGGATTATCTTGTTCATTATTACGTGTAGACTTTTTGTGTAACAATAAGATGTGCTCGAGTACAATCATTTTTCAAGAATTTCACAGTAATTCAAATTTCAAACTAATTGTACTCGCATTTCTTCTTATAAACCTCAAAAGTGAGGGGGGAGATATTAACATGTCACAATTATTGCTATCATTTCTCATTTTGTCTCTGACACGTTAATCAATTGATATCCAAAATAATCAAGGATATTACATTTTTAGGATAGGGGAGAAAATGTGGAATTAACATCGACTAACTGAATACTGACAGGAAAAGGATCAAATTAAATTGGACTCAACGCACTTCACAGAACTAGCATTTGTACTACGATTACGATGCACATGTTAAGGGAGGGGAGCTTTATTGATATGAAAAACTCTCAAAGTGGTAAATCATTTTGATAGTTATATCTAAACACTTTGATGAAATTTTCAATGATTTTGATGAGGATCGTGATGAAATTAACCAAAAAACAACCATGTCTTTAAATTTTGAAGTTATAAGGCGGTTAGGCTTGGTATTCAGATCATGATCAGCCTGATCCTGGAGGGATTTACCAAGGGTATCACTTGTTATTAGTGTAGAAGTCATTAGACTATGATTAAAAGGAGAAAAGTGAGAATTGGGAATAATGCTGACTGAGATGGAGCTAACACATGGAAAACAATCCCAACAAAGGTTCTGTTAGTTATAAGTCTCGGCTAAGCATTTCTAGAAGGGGTTGAAGAATGAAAACAGAAATGTAAGGATAAAGGTAGAATAATAAAGTAATGCCATCAAATTACCACTTTAGCAAGAAACCGGTACAATATTATGCTGTCAGAAACACTCAGGTGTAGTCTTTTATTTTTTTTTTTTTTTATTATGACATTGAAGACAGTCATTGGACCCACGTGACGATATGCACAAACCTCTCCCTGTACTCAAGTCAGACGACTTTGTTTCAAAACTCACGGAGATAAACTGATTTCTGTATTGACTTTCGCCACTCCGTAGTTAGTTGATATGAAAGGTGGCACTCAGCTCCAGCACTTCCGATCACTATAAATCAAGTGCACTTATGAGTCTAGAGCCAAAAAGAGATCATTCCTATATATCTACATTAGGACACTATACTGTCATATCGTTATACTTGCTAAGTCCACACAAATTGTGGAATTACAAAGATACATTAAGGTCCTTTCGCATTATCCTTGTGATTTGCCAGAACATCAGAGTGAATTCTTCACAATGAAGATGGAAATCCTGACTGAGCCGACATCAAACAAGCTCATTGTAAGGTAACTTGTGCGATTCTTTATGAATCAAATTGTGACCAACCTGGGAAAGAACGATGTGCGATTCTATAAGAAATCGAAACTTTGATTCCCAGGAAATGATCATACGGTTGTTCAGTGAATTTTTTTAAATAATGCTCAACGACTCCTCGTATGTCCAAAAACATTTTGTAAGTGATACACCGATTGATTTTAAAAAATCAATTTTTATATCAATCGGTGAGTTTAGTAATCACTGGTTCACTCTTATCGTGCTAGTTGCTTTGAGACGTTTCGATAAATGAGACTATGCTGAGTTTTTACGATGATATTCTATATACTTATGTGTTAGAAAGATTCAATATACAGATGGAAATTCTCTGTCAGAAATATTCTTCTTAAAATTGAATCTATCTGATCACAGCGTCGATCCTCACAGATCGAAAGTTTCATTAAACTAACTACAATCCTGGGCGAATGACAAAGCTCATAATTCGTTCCCCTTTGTTTTATTTAGCTAACTGTTTTATGCTAGGCTATTTATAATGGGTAGGTGGCAAGGTTCCTTGGTTCAAGCTTGTTCACAAGATCCATAACCACATGCTCATTACCGATTCGACAAAACGTTAAAGTCATCATGAAAACTCAAGTACATTGTATCAAGACTTCTTCTTACTCTGATACCACAACATCTTTCTAGCAGTGTCAAGTGTTAAAGTTAAATAAATTTCAGATAGATGACAACATTTAGCTTTTCAAGAATGGTATGAGCATGGCGGTCCAGAAGTCACAAGTATACAAGATGGCCAAAGTTACCAAGATGGCGTTAGAGCTTGTGCTTCTCATTGCGCTGGATGTTCTCAGAAAGATGCTCAAGATCACAAATGTCAAATACAAGTTCAAGAACAAGCTCAAATCAAGAAGTCAATGATCACTACCAACATATTCACAAGGAAATGTCACGAGTGCTGAGCTTAAAGATCTAAGGATAAAGCATACGTATGCTAGGTTTAAAGTTTGATAAACTAGAAGTGACCTCCCTTAGGGGGAGATTGTTGGAAACACGAAAAGTGTCGGTCACTTCCAAGTTGTAACAAGTCTTAGCTCGTAGACAGTATCATGATTAGATTAGTAATCTAGTCCGGCCCAAGGTCCATGGGAGGCCCAAATCAGCCCATGGCCGGCCTCATAGTAGTATATATACACCCTCTCCTAGTCTTGGAGAGGGTTGGTTGTTCCATTTTTCCTTACACTTTCATTAATACATTCATCCATTTTCCATCCAAGTTCTCTCCAACATCCCAACCCACATCTCACTCTTGTTCTTGGTTTGATCTTAAGATTACTAGTATTCTTCACAAAATCACTACATCATGTGAGATCTGCAGTGGTCCCCATGACACTCGGTATTGCATGGAAAAACCCGAACAAGCCTTTGTTGAATACGCATCCTCGCGTACCGATGAAGCGAAAGGTAAGTGGTATACCTTCAAGCCTGAGCAAAATAATCTTGGTGACACCTACAATCCGTCATGGAAAAGTTACCCAAACCTTAGGTGGAGACAACCCCAAAATTCGCTAAATAATTTTTCTAACCCACCTAACCGGTTCCAACCCAACGGTTTGATCCCGAACCGTTCCTTCAACAACCGTCCTCAAAATTTTAACAACTAATCGAATATAAAAGAACTAGTTTCTGAGTTCATGGCATCTCAAGACGCTAGACTATCCAAGTTTGAAGCCAATTTCAAACAACAGCAAAGCGAGATGACCAACAAAATCGACATTGTGTTGAAGGCCATCACCGATCGAATAGCGGGCACGCTACCTAGCGATACGGTTAAGAACCCGAAACTGGGGACTCATCCAGTTTCGTCTGCTCGTTCTTACCCAACAATCGATCCTCAATGCTCATCTTCACCAGTTCCATCTAGATCAATGCTTTCAAGGCACTCTTCAGGACTGGCAACACTTCCTCCAAACCAGCCGTCAGCAACCCAAGATAAAAAAACCAGGAACCACCACAACTAGAAGAGCCCGAACCAACTCTTGAAGATGAATTCCAAGATTTACATCTTAACCTACTGGTTCTTGAAGTCCTAGCTCACGCTCTAATCTATCATGCCATATTAGATGAATATGCAGAGAGCTTAGAACTAGGCAAAAACGGATCAACATTTGTCCAAAGAGAAATACCTACGAAAATGGAAGACCCCAGACTATTCACTCTACCTTGTAGATTAAGGGACTCAAAACCTTTTGACACCTTGGCCGATCTAGGATCATGCGTAAACATAATCCCACTTTACCTCTTCAAAAAGCTTAACATTGGACTATTAGAAGAGACTGACCATATCTTTGGTTTGGGACTGACGTGAACTAATCCTACCGTGGGATTGTGAAGACGTTAGAAGTCCACATAGGAAAACTAAAATCTTTAAATGACTGTTTACATAATGGATATGAAGATGGATCCCCGAGAGACCCCTTTGACTTGTAGGAAGAGGATTCTAGCTACAGCCATACGCAGTTATAGATTGTAGGACTGCTAAAATAGCTGGCGAACGTTGAAGAAAATCACTATGGTCGTATTTCGGATGTATAGAAGAATAGGGACTTAGGTGAGGAGGAATCACCTTATTGGACTACACTGGAAAAAAAGGGAGATCCTCAAACCACGGGACCTAGCTCGACGAAAGTAGGGCACAAACCCTTATTATGATAGGAAAGATTCTTAGACTGCCATTTGCCTTAGAGATGAGGAAATTTCTAGAGATGACGAAGCTTAATCCTTTTAACGGTTAAACTTAGTGTTTCAGTGATGGTTTTTTGAATTTACTAGAGCCCATACTATTAACCTTAAGTGTAACTGTGGAAGCTGAGGACTCTAATTAAAAATCAATTAACTGGGACACACCACCCAAAAGACGTAGATGGAGCATGGCATGCAAGATTAAATGATTGACCCCGTAGGAGAGGAAATTTACAAACCCTCTTAAAACATATCCCACTACTAGGAAGCTTCTCCGATACAGAGAAAAGCTCCAAGAGAGATCATCGACTGGACCACTTCTAAGACACTTTGACATGTGACTTCGAGCTAGCTACATGACTCGTGTTAATAATAAGAAATGCTTCTTGACGAGGAAGACCCAATTCACTTTTCCTGAAATTAAAGTGTCATGTGTGTTTTTATTCTTTATAGTTTGTTTTATTATGTTTGAACTATATTGTAAATCATGTTTGTATTGTCTTTAAACTTCATCTTTAAATTTCAATCACAAGGTATTTTGCAAACGATAAGTGTGGATGAAGTGATTTATCCCGGCTTTGAGCACAAATTCAAACATGTTAAATGAATTGTCTAGATTAATTCGTGTCAGTTTCGAGTCATATGATGAATTTGTTAGAAATCTCATGTTGTATGCTTGCCATTCTGTACAGGCATTAAATTTTGGAATCAAGTGCAAGAGTCCCCAACAAATTTTTCATCAAAACAAAAATTTAGTTTTCACAAACTCGTGGAGCGGCGTCACAGATTAACACGCGACGCCGTCCCCACGAATACCTGTGACGGCCGGCCACAAACCCTTGACGAGTCAAACACCCATGTCTAGAAAACTTAATAGTTTTATTATTTGAAATAAAACGCTTGCATAACATTAATATATGTATTCTTCTGTTATAAATCAGCAAAACCTAATGAGTTTAACAATTCTCCCATCCTATATTTACCGCTTTATCGAGTCAAACCCTAAATTCACATTGTATATTGGTTTATCACACATTTTATGCTTGGTGTAGTTGTCTTTGTCTTTGATTATAGGTTATATTTGATGAGAAGAAGCTTGAAAGTTCTTAGGAAGTTTCATTGGATGATTCTTGGAGGACGATTTAACCAGTTATCGCATGTTTCTTCTCCATTATGAGCAACCAAGGGAGTACTAGTTTCTTTTCCTTGTTTTTTTTTTTCCCTTTATTTCGTTTATTTGTACTTATATAAGAACAAGTGGGTGACAATGTTTTTAACTTAAGTGTAGGGGGAAATAAGTCTTAGAAACTATTCTTTCATTTGCCATTTGCTTTGTCCTTAATAATGAAGGGTTAATATATCATAAAAATTAGCTATAAGAGGCTGAATTTTTACCCACATTTTTTTTACGAACAACATACACAATTAAACCGAAGTTATTAAATAGCGTCTCTATGGATAGGAATTTATATGACTAGAAAACAATAACTCTCTCAGAATCCACCCCAAAAAATATGAGGTTCGCCTGTTAGTCTTTAGGATTTTGGGTATCTTTACTTAGTGAATACCAGTATAGTTATTTACTTTAGCTTTCTCGAGTAAGAATATCGTGCAGCAGTTCGCATGTATCTATTCTGTCATTACGGATGTGTACGTGTGGTCTTCATCGCCTTTTCTGGAGCATTGAGATCGGTATTAAATCTACTATTGAGTTGTACTGATAAAGTATATGAAATCTAGAGAACTTGTTTTTGTGATATGCATCCCGGGGAGAATAGCGCATTAGTAAGTATTAGGATTTGCTTGATAAGAGCTATTTCAGATTAATCCCTGTTTTAAAACTACAATTATTAATGTATGGTCTCATTCCGACCCATTATAATCTATCCCCACCACCCTGCTTTGCACTCACCTTTAGTGCAGGATACCCTAGTACAACCCTCAGCCGAGCTATCCTTTTTCAAGGTTCTCTATAATTTTCTGGGTGGATTCTCAGATTATTAATGAGAGCATTGTACCCTTTATACCAACGTTACACCCTAATAAAAGAGCATTCTTAGCACTACCTTGTATGTACTCCTTTTTAGTGCATTATTGTTTTACCAATGTTAATTATTTGAGTTCTGTGATTGCAAAGTTCACTTTATATCCTGTAAATACAGTGTTGGTACGATTGAGATTCATAAGGTTTAGTTATTTAGTTTCGCTGGTAGAATAGAGAAAAAAAGGTTAGTCAATACCCCCCAGATGTTTGGTTAATATGATCTCTATGTTATTTTTGATCCACCTTCAAATCGGTCATAGATAGATAGTATATATCGAGCATGTAATAAGCTAAAGGTGTTACGGTGGTACGTTATTATAAAACCCATATGTTGTATTATTTATTAAAGATGAGTAAAAAAAGAATGGATATTGTTGTAGAGTTGTGTAGAGTTTGTAGATCTTCGTCCGAGTCTTGGCTTAGCAACCAAACCAAAGTGTATTCGTGTAAATAATTAGCTAACCCTTCCACTCCAAATTCACCCAAAGCCACCCAAATGTATCCTATCCGTTTCCGTTTCCATTATATGTTATCTTACACCTACACCCCACAACCCTTTAAAAGACCTCTTAGATAGTAATGAATAATGCTTGCACCTAGCGGTGGAGGTTTGATCCTTTACCAAGCCTATGGTAATTTATATGCTATGACAGGTAATGAGTGTTGATTTTCCGTTTCCCCCTTATGTTATAATTTATTATACACCCGAGTGAAAGAGAGAATCTCAAACACTTATGTGAGGTGCTAGTATATAATTTCCGTGCTTTTAATTACAAGGTCTAGAAGGTTGTGTTATAAAATTGTTGATAAAATATAATGCCTAAAAATATTACTAATATTTTTCACATCTTTACGTTTTGATAATCACAAAATATAAAAACGTTCAATGTAAAATTAAACGTAAACAAGTAATTAGTAGTAAATTTTCATTTCGAAATTTATATCACTTCAAGGCATGAATAAATAAATGCTTAATGCATTTTATGATCAAAGAAAATTTTTATTCATCCTCACACTTTTATAAAATGTTGTAAACATTTTTATAAACATTACAAAACATTTTCTACAATTAAAAGAAATATTTTATTCAAAATAAAGTCATTTGAAATGTCAAATTTTTGGACCTAAAATGGTTAGCCCCCTACACAAAAGACAAACTGGGGAGCCCCTAGTCTAGGGCGGCCCCCTTAAATACACGGGCGGCCCCCTTAATTTTAAGGGGACCGCCCACCTATTTAAGGGGACCGCCCATAGACTGACGCTCCTCCAGTTTGTCCTATAAATACTGGACTTTTCCCCACTATTTTCTCACCTTTTGCACTCATTCTTTCTGTTCTAAAACAGCCCACACATCTCACTAAAATCCTTTGATCATTTAATCATAAAGCTTTGTTTCCAAGTGATCCAAGCTCAATTCCTCAAGTGCAAGAGAAGAATACTTTCATCATCAAGTGAAGAAGTATTACACCTCAAGTGTATATTGCAATCTTGTTGCATCCATATCACATATTTGTAAATCAATTGTATATCTTGTATTTGTGTGTAGTAGCTAGATCTTGGCGATCTTTGTAAGTATAGTTAGATCGTGGTGATCTTACCAAGTAGTGTTAGATAGTTGTGATATAAGTAGTGTGGTGAAGTGAAGTCTTGAAGTTGTGAAGAAGTCTTGAAGTTGTGAAGAAGTCGTGAAGTTGTGAAGTCGTGAACAAGTAGTGAAGTCGTGTTGTGATAGATTGGTTCTAGCTAAGATTAGAACTCGACATTTAGCTTTGTGTCGTAAATCGGTGTAAGCAACATTGTGTACGGTTTTCTCCGCCATAAGGGAGCTTGTTGACATAGTGAAGAAAACTCTCGAGTTAGGTGCTCGGGGAGTGGAGTAGGGCGAAGAGGTGCTTCGTTACCGAACCACTATAAATCCTCGCGTTGTGGTTTGATTGTTCTTACTCTTATCTCTTGTCTTGCATTATTTTCTCATACTATCTTATTAATTGTTTAGATAAGTGTATTGTTTATATTGTGCAAGTGTTGAATTCACATAAAGTCGAATCTAGAATTTTTACAAACACTTTAAAACCATAAATTAAAAAGCGGTAAACTATTCAACCCCCTTCTAGTTTTCCACACACTAGTTTCATCCTTAGTGGCTAAAAAGAAAACCCAACTAAACCTACTAAAATCATCCGTGACAACTAGGCAGTACGTCTTTTTATTAAACTCTTTACAAATGTTGGGCCAAACAAATCCATGTGTAACATTTGTAATGGTTGGCTGATTGAACTGACTGATTCTTGAATTAAGGTGGTGAGGAACTCTGTAGAGGAGGAGATTTTGAAAGTCCAAATGAACCATTGGATTTGTTGTGATTGAGGAAGTTGGAGATTAGGGTAATGTATCAATTGAAGGAGGAAGAAGTAAATGCTTTAAGTTGATGATGTTTTTGAAGGTCGATTAGGTAGCACTAGGTGATGGGATATGAACTATGGTGATGGAGTTTTAGCTAGTGACATATTGAGTATAAATCCACAAATAATTGTTTAGGTGAAGAAAAAATAAAAAAAAAAAAAAAAATAGAAGAAAAAACAAAAAGAATGTGTAGATTTTTGGGTATTTTAAAAGCTTTAGAAATGGAAACTCTAGTGGATGTCATGGAGGTTTATGGTGGTTGATAATGGATGAAGAAGATGATGAAGTGGTGGTAAACATTTTGAGGGAATTTATTGGAAGAGAATAGTTTGGAAATAGAATGAATTTGAATAAGTGTATGGATTTCCAAAGTATGTTCAAGCTTTATGGGTAAGGGTAGCTGAGGCTAGATAAAAGGAAGTCAAAAAGGCATAAAGAAACAGTAAAACTTATGATCTGGGTGGCCGGTCCCTTTAATTATGGTGTCGGCCCCCTTATCTTTAAGAGGACCACCCTTATGAATTAAGGGGGCCGCCCATCTGATGTTTTTCAGACGACCCAAAATTTGATTTTTGTAAAAATTTTGTGGGAAAGGTTGTGTGTTGATGGTCAATTTGCAGCAAGTCCTATGTCAACATCTATATGCATGAAACCAAGTATATCATGTATGCATGCAATTTACCAAAAAAAATTTTAAGAGATAAATATAAACATTAAGAACATACTAATAGCACATAATAATTAGAGGTTCTAAGTAAGCCAAATAAGTTCACATACTTCCGACCAAGTCGGGTTGTCATCACATAAGTAATTAAACATAAACATAAGTTCACATAAAGTCCTAAACAACTTATTCTACCGAGCTAATCACCACTCAACATCTTCATTTCTTTTTTGCCAAAGCTCCCTCACAAATGTCTTCGCCAATGAATTTGAATCCACCTCTAATTTCCTTATGCATTTATTGTGTTTGATTGAGCAAGTCGGTTTGACACTCAAAGAGAAGATCATCATCTTGTTTAGAAGAAGTGGGAATGTCGTATTGTTAGTAATCAAGAGGTTTGAGAGAGTTTAGGTAGGTGGTAGGAGATAGGGTACTAGCACGAGAAGCACCATCATCCTCATCATCATCTCCTTGGCGAGATGAAGATCTACAGTTATAATGGGCGGATGTGGATGAGATGGAGTGACGGGCTTTTCCACGATCACTTTGGGGTTTTGGGTTTGTTTTAGAGCAAGTAGACGCATGACATGATCAACAACATTGTAAATGCCATTGTCAAGATGGGGGTAGTGTTCCATGATGTGTTGATAGAGACGAGTTAAAAACATGCCATAAGGAAGATTGGCAGTTGGATTGGATTGAGCACATTCAATTCTTTTGACAAAGAAGTAAGCAAGATTATATTGTTCTTCGACAACAATACAATACAACATGTGAGCGAGACAAGCCGGAAGATGGTCCCCAGTTTGCCTCCTAGTCCAAACACATTCCCCAACGCCTCATGTCTTGTCTTAATTATTTGGTAAGAATTTGATTAGGAGTGAGAACGACACTTTGGCTTTTGATGGTGCGGTTTAAATCGACACGTTCAATTTGAAGAAATCGATGGATATCGTCGAGAGTAGGAAGATAGGTGTGATATGGTCCCTCGGTTTCTTGGGAGTATGCAAGAGATCAAGATCCTATTCGTTTGTGAAAAATGGCTTGACCATTGTATGGAATTCTGAGAATTTGAACCAAATTGTGCAGAGTGAGAATGATAAAATTCATGTTGGAGCATGAATGAGATTCGAGATATGCTCATCGTGAACTTTTGACCTACTTATATAAGTCTAGAATGAATCGAGGAACGATTGGCTCATTGATTTTTGAAAAGACAATTAAAGCGAATATTGGTGAACATTCGCTCAATGCCATTGGATTTGTAATAGAGTTGATCCACGACTCGGCCCTCGTGAATGCAACGGTTTTCGATTGGTTTATAGAATTGAACAAGGACGGGAGAGAATCCGGGTATTACGGATACTTTAGGAATATATGATTTAGTACGGGAGGTATCACCAACGGTTGCTCGAGGCATGTTTATCACCTAAACAAGACAACAACAAAATAGTATATACAAAAAAATAAAGTTTTGAAAATGACATATGTGGGACAAAGATTACTTCGACTCTAAAAATAAAAACCTAAGAAGTAATCCATACGTTTCCGTAATTTATTTTTGACTCAAATCTAGAGTCCCAAAAAATATATATTGAATGATATATTTTGACATCTATGTATTCTTGTCATGTATTGTGATTTAATAAGCAGGGGAGTGGATTGTTTTTGATTAAATTTTAATAAAATTGATCCAATACGCGCACTTTAACAACAACAAGACTTGAAAAGATTCGTCGGAAAATATACATTAAGTTTTTTCCGACCAAAGTGAGTTCATTACGTATGACTTGACGAGAATGAAATGGTGTTTGTTTTGACTCAAGACTATGCTCTAAAACGTTAAACCAAACGCCCCTTTATTTTATAGTTTTTATAAAATGTATCAATATATATATGAATTATATATCTTGATGACTTATACAAGTTAGTTATGTGTTTATACAAGTGATAAAAATATAGTGATGGTCATTTCGACTCTAGACTATAATCCTAGGAGATGAACCAAACACCCCTTTATTTTTATAAAATTTCACCCATTGATTCGAAAAATATACATTGAGTTATATATGCTTTGAAAATCAATGTATGACCATTTCAACGTGTTTTTGGCGTGAATCAACAATGTATAACTTTTTGTTTTGAGAATTTAAAAAATTGAAAATGTATATATGTTCTTATGAAATTTTCGACTCCAATTTTTTTTTGATTTGATCCTAATGGAAATTTCGAATTCCTATTACTACGGGGATCATTATAGTTATGAATTTCCTAAACTAAATCATAAAAATATACAGACACAAATTTTTTTGAAAAATACCCAATTTTGATTAAGAACAAAATTGGATGAAATCGAAAGAGAAAAGTATGATGAATCTTACAATGGATGTTGTTAATCACGTTGTAGGTGTTTGCCTCTCGCGAAATTGGATGGATTTTAAGTTTGGGAATTAGATTTTAAAGTGTTTGAGTGTGTGTGTTCGTCACACAGTAGCAAGAAGAAGGGAGATGATAAAAGTGAAGTGTTTGGTAATAAATTTTGCAAGAAGGAAGGGTGTTTGGCGATTTAAATAGGCCGGTCCCCTTAAAGATAAAGGGTCTTCCCATTTTAACAAGGCCGGTCCCCTTAAAATTAAGGGGACCGCCTATCTGACGACAAAATTTTTCTTGGTTTTTTTATTTTGACAAGTTTTGTCAATATACAATTATCAAAATACGTCGAGAGCTACTAGTAATATTATTTTAGATAATATAGTTGTCGAAAGAAAAACGTGAGAAAAATACTTGACATATTTAATTAACTTTCCTTTAAATTAAGTAAACTTAAATAATTTCCGATGAAATAATTAAGTTGTCAATATTTTTAGAATAGAAAGTAAAACGGTGTATGACGTCCTTGACATAGAATCCAATATGCAAGATATGAAAGTCTCCTTGGCGGTACGATTCTTCAAAATCACAATATGTACCGGGGAAAAAGAACGAAACATTAATGAGTCGCGCTTCTGAAACGGGGAGGTTTTTATGAAAAAGAATGCTAAAAATTTATACGTGTAAAATCGTATTCCAATCAACCGCCACGTTCTAGACGATTAGTTATAAGATGACTATGGCGTTTCCGGGGTATAAACGAATGTTACAATTCGGAGTCGGAAGTAGAATGGCCAATGAAATAAACAAATTAGAACAATGTTCAAATGTCGTGTAAAACGGTGACATAAAAGGGTCAACGAAAAGATTGTGAAAATCCACAATATAATTTGATATGATTTCAAAATTTCATCCAAGATGTTGCGACTTACACGATGGCCACTAGTCTTTTTCGAGGACACATTGAGTTACACAAAGGTCATTAGACTATTTCCCAAGACGTTTCTCGTGAATAAGCACAAATGGTCGAAAAGCAAATTGGATATCTATATGGATTGCTTAAAGGAGCTAAACAATGAAAGTAACACACATGGGTAGTAAAACGATACTCAGAAAATTCTTATCGATTAAAACATTTACAAAATCCCAAATAGTGGTACCGCGAAAGTTCGCACAACCGATATAAGTAATTCGGGTAAAAATAGTCGGTTCGAATCGAACGAGTATATGTAATCGGTCATTACATATCTATATTAGATAAAAATAACGCTCAGAAGAGTGAGCAGGAGAAGTCGGGCAGCGTACGTGCACGGACACGGTGTGAAAATAAGTGTATAAGGTCACTACATATTTAAAATTTATGCAACATACGAATGAACGCAATGCATCAAAATGAATATGATAATTTTTAATAATGATTTATTTAAACATGTAAATAAATGCAAAAGAAAACCTTAATATAAGGTTTACCAATCGATGTATATTTCGATATGAATCATAGTATTTATTCAATAAATACTTAGCAATAATGCACCCGCATGGTATAAGTACTAAGAATGGTAATCACAAGAACGACTTGAGCAGGAACCATGAGGAGTCTTTGCGCGCGAAAATAAGAAAATACAGTTATAGTTTAGGTTCTTGAAAATAACCTAGTTCTCTATAACTTATGACTCTTGGTACCAATCTTTAACACCCCCAAATTAACTCGCAGCGGAACCAACTATTTGGGTGTTAAAAAAATACAATAGTCACAAGATGTAAAGAACGACTCGAAGAGACGTTTTAAAAACAAGCAAACATTTCCATTCCTTGGTTTCAGAGTTCAAAAGCGTAGTCCCAAAGCATCGTTACCATAATATTATACAAGTTTGACATAAACAAACTAAAACAAGTTTTCATTTATGGAATAGATTTTCAAATGATGAACAAAAGTTTAGCGCAAATCCTTCTCTTGAGCCTCTAAGCCTTTAACCTTGATTACCTGAGATAAAACATGTTAAAAAGTCAACGAAACGTTGAGTGAAATCATAGAGTTTATATGAATAATTTAGAACACAAGCATAAATATTGATTTAATGATGAACTTGTTGATCATACAAGTCATTTCAGATAAATTGCATTAAACTCGTGACACCGATCCCATGGAAGAAATATGGATCATTTTAGATCATGCATATATCTTTTCATATGCTCACAAACAATAATAATAATGCCCCCAGGCTAGGTATCTTGTCATATACCTAATAAAATCTCGAATACAATATGTTCGAAATAGATCTATTAATTGTAACAGCGGCTACCCATCATAGGTAGTTGACGGTTCACGATTGGGGTCTTTTGACAAGAGGTACTTAATGCAATCAAGGTATATATTCGGGTCCAGCATACATGGAAAACAACTTGTGTTCAATTTGATAAAGTAGCATGTATCTCCCTCGCGGGGTTTAAGAAAACATTTAAAGTTATAAAGGCGAGGCTATGAACTCACCGAGATATCAAAGAGACCAGAAGTATAATAAGTCTTGTATGGGAGAAAAACACTTACGTACCACCTAAAATATGTGACGCGTCTTAGTATAAGATATAAGTAAAAACAACATGTAAGAAAAATTTGACGAGTATAGGATATGTTCCTAAGATATGCACAATATTGCACCTAGACTTAACTAAGGTATTTTTGCTCCCCAATTGGAGTGTGACCTGCTCTTATATGTATCTAAACATCTACCAAGTTTCACCATCTAATTCCAATTTTTAAATATGGTTATCTATGCATTTACAATTTTTAGCCAAGACGTAACAACTAAAATTCTAGAATTGAGTCATGTTCACAGACTTGTATCTCCTAATCTATAAATGGTACAAACACATGGATTTCACTCCTGGAAATCAATTGAAGTATAGTTTTCAAAACATTAAGCCAATCAATCAACCCATTTACCAATCCATGGGAAATGGGTTTTAACTAACCGTAAGTCAAAACAGAAAGTTGACTGAATTTCTACTCCTTACGGAAAAGACCATAATTCCTAATCTATAATAGCAATGGATGTGAGGCTAAATGTTGGAGCTTACCTAAGATTTCTAGTACTTACCCATGCTTTAAAAGTCAAACTTTTAGTTCAAAAACCTGGAGATTAACACGTTTTAAAATCAAAGGTCCAGACTTGACCTATTTTCATATTTTGACCATAACTTCCTCATCCGGAGGAATTGGTTGACCATACAATTATCACATGATGCTAATACCTATATCTATTCAACCATATAATCTAATCATAGGCTCCAGGCCAAAAATATTTAAGAAAACATATGTTTTTGCTACTGATTTAAAATAGTCCCTATGAAATCCATCCAAACCTATTCTAAACTCATCCAAGACACAATGAACCCTCATGCAATGCTACTACACATCTCCTAAACATATCCCATACTTCATAACATAAATTTTTAATTCAAACCGAAGATCATAAGATCAAGAACATGCATGCCTCAAAAGAATCAAAATCAAGCACATGCATCTCCATAAAAATTAGACAACCATTTAAGGTTTTTAAGGATGACTTACAATACAAAATAGAAGCAAGAAAAGGATCAAACACAAAGACCCATTTAAATAACTTAGCAACTCATCCCATATTCTTCATGAAAGATGATTTTTAATTGTGATTAAATATCAAGAAAGATAGTATTAACAAAGAAGGTTTAACTAGTGAGAAATTTATCTAGAAAATTTGAATGGTGATGGTGTTTTTATGCTTATTTTGGGACGGAAATGGAGAGACCAAAGAGAGAGATGAGAAAGTTTGTCAAGAACTATGAAGAAATAAATTTTGTGATAGTGGTTTTATGGAATACATACTTGCAAATTTGCATGTATGTAGTGGAAGGATTTGATGAGGGTTTGCCACATGTTAAGACAATGCGGATCCCTTTTAGCCACCTCACTTGGTGGTTTAAGGGGAGTAGTATTAGTTGGTTTTGGGTAAAATTTTAAGATAGGTGGGTAGTTTTGAGGCTAACGGGTATTAACGTAAAATTTAACGAAAGTTAAGGCGAAACCATGAAGTAAAAATGAACAAGATGAAAGTAGTTATATATAAATCGAGACTCTTTTCTGAAAAATTAAATTACGTAATGTTCGAGACGGATAATAATTCTAAGCATGGATCGTAAATAATTAAAACGATGATTTTTAATAAAAACGACTAAAATTAATAAAAAGTAAAATTTTAAAATTTAGAAAATAAATTAGTGTTCGGAATAAATAGTGACCTTAAATACGAGGAATTTTTAAAGATAAAAATAAAGACAGTTACACTTAAACGGATAAACTGCCTAAATCGGCTTAAGATTAACAAGAACGAGAAGTTGGGAATCGCGTAAACCGTAAAACACAAAAGTTCACTTTACTAGAAAAATGAGAACGAAATATGAATTAAATATGGACATTAAAGGATGGATTGTCACAGTTTTACCTTTACAAATCAATGATGACAAATCTTTTTCGTGTTATTGGATCTGTGAAAGATCAATACCTTGTAGTTTATCACGAAAAGACGTCTGGGATCTTTTTTGTTGTTTTCTTTTGCGGTTTGAGTTTTGTTTGTGAAGATGAGGTGAATATGAAGTAGTTGTTGAGGTGGATGGGATATAGGATTAGATGTATTTGGTGTGTTGTTGGCTGTGGATTTGTTGGATTTTGTTTAGCAGTGATTAGATAGGATGTCGTATTGTCCGAGTAATAATCTGTTGTAACTCAGTCTCAACCGAGTTGACTCACTGAGTAGACTCGGTTGGCGACTCATTTTTTATATTGGTCTTCATTTTCGGAATCAAAACTGTAACAGTTGATGTTATTGAGTCTTTGGTACAAATTCGGTACAGAAATGTTGTTGTATTTGTTGTAGCAGTTAAAACACAGATATGTACACTCTTTCTTTCATTTTCACCAAAAAACATTTTTGGTATCCATCGAATTGTAGCATTTAGAACAATTTCGGAAGCAATCGAGTTTTACCGTTGACCAAAAGTCAACGTCAAATTTGACTTCCGATTTGATGATTAACCAGTTCCGAAATTATAAAATCAGCAGTTAATATCGAAATTTGTCTAACTAACCGAAATTGAACAAATCTTACGATAAAACCGTAAGCAGCCAATATCGAATTAGTCACACATATAAAAAAGTACAATATTTTGCTATAATAATCTGAGATGACAAATAAGCTCACGAAATAGGCTGATAAATCAGAATAAGCAGAAAACTTGAAATAAGCTGCTGAATCGAATCTGACTGAATAAGCACAAATAAGTAGAACTGGACTGAATAAGCCAAAATAAGTTGTGAAATAAGCTAATCAGAATAATCTAAACATCATGAATCGCTCCTGCAGCTCTGATACCACTTGTGAGGTTTCTCGATTTACGATCTCGGGAGGTCGGGGAAACTCAAAGTATGTTTTCATTATTTTCACAGGTTTTTTTATTAAAAGGAAAAAGGAAAATAGAAATTACAATTATGAGCTTCACCCCCTAATGTTGATTAGTGGGAAGTATTTATATGCTAAACACAAGGACACTTTGGACTAATTACACTTTTAGTCCTTGTGTTTTAACTTAAGCCTAAACTAGTGTAATTACCATATAGACACCACATTTTTAATCCTAACAGTTCCTCTAGCTTTCATCTCATTCCTCATGTCCTGCTTTTCTTCTCTAGTAGTAGGTTCATATTCCTGCTCAGTTTCTCCAACAGTTCTCTTTAGCACTTTGTTACCATTCAAAATTACTTCCCAGCAGGAGTAATCAGTCATGAGAAAGTATTGTTCTATCCTCATTAACCAGAGATCATATTCTCTTGGGTTGAGGATAGGGATTCTTGCAGTCAGAGTTGTAGAAGTAGTTCTTGCCTCTATTTTATCACAGAGAATTAGATCTAGTATGTGTTGTTTGTTTCTTCTTATTCAAAGCTTCACAATAAGCTCTGATACCAATTATTGATCCCAATGAATAGATCTTGAACTCCTTAGCTTGATGTAAGGTTTATTATCCTTGAATAAATCCAAAGGCACTAAGACTGAAACTTTGAGTGTATAATATAAACTATGCGGAATCTAGTTTATACCACTAAGAAGAATAATAGTAATGTATGTATAACAAACAGAAATACAACCAAAACAATAAGCTCTAATATATTAATACGAACACTCTTTGATAGTGTTAGGGTTTACAACCTTAAAGCTATGACAATGACTCGTTTTTGGTACATTAAATTCTATACCCTAGGACCTCCTTTTATACACCAAGGAGTCCTACAAGGCTTACAATACTTTCCTAAGATATCATGATCTTTTCTAAAAGCAAACGTAATCTCTTAAACAAATACATTATACATATCTTCTTCATAAATAACTAATACTTATCTTCGTAAGTATTCTTGTTCTCTAAACAATCCTTATCTCTTTACTTGTCTTTATCCTTCTGACAGTAGTAACTCTTCTAGCAGTTGTAATCCAGCAGCATTAACTTTTATACCAGCAGTACTAATAAACATAATCTGTAGTAACTTTAGTACTAGTAGTACTAATATATACTAACAATAGTAACTGTGTACTAGCAGTCTTAACTTTACTACTAACAGCACTAACTACTTAGCATATATTTCAATAAGATCACTAACAGTACTAACATTGTACTGACAGTATTAACTTTCCACTAACGGTCTTAACTACTTAGAGTATTTGTTTAATAGTAGTAACATTCACCTGAGCAGTAGTAACTTCAAAAAGCCTTTTAATCCTAACAATATCAACTAACTCGAGTGAGAAAGTCAATAGAAGTCGTGTGTATCTTCGTGACAAATGAGATAAGTATCTATTGAGAGAAACTTGAATGGCTGGGGGAGGTTGTGCAGTGCATCACTGGGTCCATGATGTCTTGTCTTCAATACCAGAATTCATCTTTGTGAATCTGATAGATTATGTATTGACCTGGTTTCTGCCTAAAGTTGTATAGAGGGCTTCTTTCTTTAGACCCTTTTATCCTTACATTTCTTTTTAATTCTTCAACCCTTTCAATGCTTACCAAGACTTCATTACTAACACCTTGTTGTGATTGTTCCAGTATTAACTCATGTCTTAGTCCGCATTATTCTCGTTTCTCATTCTTCTCCAAATCATACATAAGGATTGCTATTTTTAACTATGGATTGCCCTTGGGTAGATCCCTCCGGTTTTGGTTGGATCATAGGACTAATACCTAACCTAACCACCTTATGACTTTAGAATCGTCGTGAATTAAGATGTTATTGGGTATAAGATCCTAACCATAAAACCTTTTTCCGTAGAGTATAAAGCACTTTGAGTCATTTAGATCACTTATTATTTTCTAGATCACATTTTAATTACATTTCTACCCTTATTTTAAATACTAATTCACTTACTCTTTGAAATACCAAGTGATTAAAATTTGTTTTGAAAATTATGTGGGGAGAAAATATTATCAGCATGAGTTATGTGAAACATTAACTTGCTCCCCCTTAATTTTACATATGTTTGACACCAAAAACAATGATACAAAGTTGTAAAAAGAATATAAAATTAAGGTAGGGTCAGTGTTGAGCACATAATTTTGGAAGATTTTGAATTGTCATTGAAGAATTCTTGAAAAAAATTTCTCAGACACCAAATCATCTTATAACCATCATTTCATTATAAGTTGTCGCTGTTATTGATTAGTTATTAAGTAACTTTTAATAATGTTTTGAATACATAAGAATTGTCATGTGATGATGTATCTAAAAACATTAAAACTTTATTTTTTGAAAAAACTCCCGCTTAAACATTAACTCATTTTAGAAATGATACCAATTGTAGAAGAATTGTCTTGTAAAACTTTATGAGGGATGGAGTGTTGAACACATAATTTTGAAAGATTTTGAATCGTCAGTGAGAAATTCTTGAAAAGTTGTGTTTAACTTTTTGAAAAACACATGTTAGAAGACTTTTCTTCTAACTTTAAGGGTTAGTGCAGTTATGCGTACACTTTCCTTTTCTTGAGCTCAAAACTTTGAATGTCTTGTAGAAACCGCTCAAGACCGAGAAAATTGATTTTCTTGTTGTTAGGATAAGTTATCTTTATAGATAAACTTTTCTTTATTTGAAGTTCGGGTTATGTACTGATATGCGCATAAGCCATAAAGAAAAATAGAAATGACATGTTTTGAAAGCATTTGAAACTGTTGCTCGAACTTCATTTACACACCTGTGTCAATATTAATCGACATTTCTAGGTACATAAATGTTATCGATTCCAAGAGACATGTCAAGAAGATTCTTTTTGGAATTTTTGATTTTTCTGATTTTGTGTTTGCTTTTTGAAATTTTATATTTCATATTTGGTTTTATAAAAATATTTACATGTTGTCCTCAGTAGTGATAGATGTAGTTGGAGTGATCAGTTATGTTGTAGGTTGATTATTCGCTGTAGGTTGTGTGTGTGTTACAAATGAAACCACTTGTAGGACCTAGAATCACTTCACTTCCATAATGAAACCACAAGAAAATAGATAAGAGAAAAAGATAAGAAAAGTAGAGAGAAGTTAGAGAGAGAAAGTAGAGAAAGAAAGAAGATGGTGGATTGACACAAATGTGTAACCTTACAAATGAACAACCAACACCCTTTTCCTTAGTGGAAAAGGGTTTATATACCCACTTCACTTAAGTGTGACGTGTGTGCTTTCTAGGTGGGATGGGCTCGAGATTGACTTGGGCTTTAGCCCGATACACATATAATATTATATTACTAGACGAGCCCGTTTACCCTTTTCGAGCCTATTATAACATATAATTAAGTAAAGACCGAGCTTCCATGATTTGTAGCCGAGCTTCCTTGTTCGACTCAATATTTTGAGTCTAACAATTTGTTTCTTTGGAAGAATAACCCTGACCTTATGTGAAGACTTTGGTTTGAAAGAAGGTGGGATTTTCTTCTTTGTTTGCTTCAGTTCAGTTGCTGCTTTGAGCTGAGTGACAGACTGCAAAGTGGTCCCGGACAAGGACTTGTCAGCACCATCATCAGGATTTACCTTTTTAGAGGAAATGATCAAAGACTGTTTAAGCTCTCGAAAAAGTTAGATACTTTTAGCATATGTGAAGTCAAAGGAACTTCAGATGCCAAAGGTGTCTGAAAAGAATCTTTCACACCCCACCAAGGCGGAAACACGAGGTGTAACATATTAATAAGCATCACATAAATGATAGACAAAACACCATACATGAGTTAAAATAAAAGATAGTTATCCGAATTACAACAATTCAGGTACAAGTTTAAAAGTACAAAGACGACATAGTAGTTTTTCTTCCGAACATAGATCACCTAAAAGACAATAACTTGGTAGAAAATAGACATCTTGAACAGGCTCAAATGCAACCACACTAAGTTTTCACTTTAGGAATGTCACCTGAAAAGCATGATAAAACGGTCAACTATCGAAATAGTTGGTGAGATCACAAGGTTATGTACAAAAGTATAGCCTTAGAAAAGAGTAGATATCCGATAAAAGTTTGCCCACTATATGGTAAGTTAGCAAAAACCGTTGTCCAAACCAAAAATCAATTTCCAAATAAGTTGAGAGTCCAAAACAATTCAATGTATATGTATGCTATAGTGATTATGCGAGGCACTACTTAAACGTATTCATCCTAACCGTTCCAACATCTAATCAAGTTCTAGTTGTATAGTGTGGCATAAACACTTATTACTATGCACCCTTGTGCGGGGAGTGAGGAGGGGCAAATCTCCTAATAGCGCTATCCATAAGTACTAACGTCTCAATCCCGATGCGGGGGATAATGAGTTAAAAGTAGTGGCGGGTTCCAAGCATCAAACAACATACATATCAAGTTCAAAGTTCAACATGTTTCCAAAGTTCAACAAGTTCAAATCAAGTTCCATACGTTCAAAACAAGTTCAAGTTCAATTGTGCTCAAAAGATTAATTACTTAAAAGTAATTTCATAACAAACGACACATCATGCTTTCCACCCCAAAACATTTAAAACGTGTAAAAAAGGAATGTGAGAAACTCACCAAAATGGAGGTACCAAGATGAAAGTAACGAAGAAAAGAGGCGATGACAAATCTCAAACGCGACCTTTTAATAATAATAATATATTATTAATATTCAATTATGTAAAATATGCAACTCATTGTAATTACGTTATATGCATGTAAATTTGTACATTAAGAATCCATGAGACTACACTTCGCTTTTTATTTCCATTGGTTATCCATTTTCGAAAAATTTGCGCCGTTTTACTAGCAACTAGTTATCGCTTAACGACTTGCCAAACAACCTCAACACTTGCTTATACTCCATCTCCGGTTCCTATGTATATTGACTTAATACTATGTTTGCCCTAAAGATTCTAAGCAAGTTTTACCTTTCGTAAATACTAGCATACTATAACTAGTTTAAAACAGGCCTGCTGAAAGTTATCAAAAGTTTGGCAACAGCAGGCACCCTTAAACATTTTATAAAAATCTAAAAAAATTACAGGAGGTCACACACATCATGTAAAATATCCAGATTAAGTTTTGTCCAAAAATATTAAGTTTTGACCCGCCTGCACACAACATATTTGTAAACGAAATTCTGGACAACCAACACAGTTTTAGCACTTAATCTTGTACAAAGGTTTTGACTAACTTTTACACCTTGAAAATCGACGAGGCCTAGTTCGTTGAAAAGTAGACTCAAAGTAGATAACTTTAGAGTCCTGAAAACCTAGAAAAGCTTTTGAAACGACCACGTTATGACATCCAAAAGTTGACCCAAATTCGGATATGAAAACTGTCATTTTCATGAAAATTGCCGAAACCACCTAACTAGAATCGGCCATTACTTTTTTGTTTTTAGGAGTTAGAAGCTCTAATTTATACCAAAATGATAATTGGAATGATCTCTACAATTATAATCACTAAAATCCCAGATTAAATCACACTAAACCGGCTGATTTTTTGTCTTAACTTTCTGCCCTAACTAAGGGTTATAAATCTCTTTCAATCTATCACTATTTTGCACAAATTTCACATCCCACAATCTCAAACTAACCTACACTTTACCCTAAACCTATTTAACCATCCACAATCACCAACTACCTCACAAACATCACATGCATCCTAATCAATGGATTCCCAATTTCATAAAATACACATGCATGTACATAATTTTTTACAAGATATTGAAAATTAAATAAAAATGAAGAAAAGTAGCTTACAAAGTAATCACAATAGAAGATAAATCAAAAACTATAAACCCTTGAGGGTTTATGAACTTGGCCAAACCATAAAGGGACCCAAAACGAACCCAAAATCAACTTTTGTTAACCCGAATCTTGAATATAACTTCCTTGCTCAACCCTTGCTAATATCTAACACATGAATTCACCTAAATCACCAATCTTAAAAACTTAGAGATTTACAAAACCTTCTTGCATGTTTAATTTTTTTAGGGGAAAGTTAAGGGTATTTTTATGAGCAATTTGGTATATGATTAAGTGGTTTTGATGAAGATTTGAGGGTTCAATTAGTGATTATTTTTAGTGTTTACTCGAACAGGAAGAAGAAGAAGGGAGAAGCAGATATATTTTTGTCAATATAATTTAGAGGGGTGTGTGTGTGAGTTTCGACTTATATAAAAAAAAAGAGTGTGCTTGTTTGCTCGGTTGTTAAAAAAAGGAAGTGGGCTTGAGTTTTATAATTAATGTAAAGTTTATAAAAGTGTGAATGGGCTTGATGTTGTAAAAAAAATATATGGGTGTTGTTGTGTGGGCTTGGCTGTCGAAAATCAAAAGAAAAAGGGGGAAGTCCTCCGGCCTAATTTTTTTGTTAAACATTACACTTTTTTTTAAAACTCGGCCCTAAACTTTAACCCGACTCGCTAAATTTTATAAAAACAGAATATTTAAATTGGGTTCGGCCTGACACGAATAAATAAATAAATAAATAATTAAATAAATTAAATGAGCTCTCATGGCTATTATATGACATTCGTTGATTTCTCGATCTATAAAATGGATAAATAATAAAATAAATTATATAAAATCAGGAAATAGAATTTATAAGTTCGGAATAAATAGCGACGAGAATACGAGTTGCATCAAAACCAAGCGTTAATTGCTAAGAGAAATGTAACCACATAAAAGTGACTCCATAATTAATTAAGAGAGTCAAATATCATACGTTTGCTTTCGGTTACTGACCTCAAAATTGATGGATGTCACAGTTTTACCCTGTTAAAGGGAATTTCGTCTCGAAATTTCAGTTGCTCGTCCTATGTAAATTCTGGTCCTCATTGGGAATTCCAACAAACTTTTACCATAGGAATCCAGCTTCGCTTAAGCTTCTTGACCTCACGGTCTATTATTTCAATAGGTTCTTCAACAAAACGTAGTTTGTCGTCGATCCTAATTTCTTCTAGCGGTACGTGCAAGTTTATGTCAGCCAGGGATTTCTTCAGGTTCGACACGTGGAACGTGTCATGAATGCCTACAAGTTCTTGCGGTAGACGCAAATGATAAGCAACAGGACCCACTCGCTTGACGACCTCGAACGGTCCCACATATCTCGGTGAAAGCTTGCTTCTCTTACCAAAATGTACCACGCCTTTCCAAGGCGACACTTTGAGTAGTACTTTATCACCGACATTGAACTCTAACGGCTTCCGTCGATTGTCGGCATAGCTCTTCTAGCGATCTTGTGCAGTCTTCAATCTTTCCTTTATTTGAACAATCTTGTCGGTAGTCTCTTGGACAATCTCAGGTCTAATTAGCTGGCTTTCACCTACCTCTGCCCAAGCTATAGGCGTTAGACATTTCCTTCCATACAAGGCTTTAAAAGGAGCACACTTCACGCTTGTGTGGTAACTGTTATTGTATGAAAATTCTACTAACGGTAGGTGAGTATCCTAGTTTCCACCAAAATTAATTGCACAAGCTCTAAGCATGTCTTCTAAAGATTGAATGGTACGCTCACTTTGGCCATCGGTTTCGGGATGGTAAGCTATACTTAAATCTAGTCACGTTCCTAATGCTTTCTGTAGCGATGGCCATAATTGTGATATGAAATAACTATCACGATCAGATATAATTGACACAGGCACACCGTGCCTTGCTACTATCTCATTGATGTAGAGTCTTGCCAACTTTTCTGTCTTGAAATCTTCGCGGACAACTAGGAAATACGCAGATATGGTAAGTCGATCGACTATGACCCAAATCGCGTCATGTCCGCTATGGGTTCTCGATAATTTCACTATGAAGTCCATAGTGATATTCTCCCATTTCCACTCAGGAATCTCTGGCTGTTGGAGCAATCCCGAGGGTTTCTGGTGTTCTGCTTTGACTTTAGAGCAACTCAAGCACTTACTTACATACGTAGCAATATCTTTCTTCATTCTGGGCCACCAATACAAGTTTCGTAGATCGTAGTACATCTTGTCTGCTCCAGGATGTATAGATTACCTTGTAGCATAGGCTTTATTCATGATCAAAGTTCTTAAATATCCATAGACTAGCACCCAAATTCGTTTAGCCAGGTATAATCCACCATCTTCTTTTCTCTCAAGCTATTTGTCCAATCCCTTCAACATTTCTGCCAGAGTGTTGACACCTTTGGAAGCTTCGTTCTGAGCTTCCAGTATCCCAGCCTTAATGCTAGAGTGAATTGTCATGCTCATAGCTCAAGCTCGTCTCGGTTTCAACAGTTCCTTCCCGCTCAATGCATCAGCTACTACGTTCGCTTTACCTGGATGGTAGCGAATCTCGCAGTCATAGTCGCTGAAGAGTTCTATCCACCGTCTCTGGCGCATATTTAATTCTTTTTGATCAAATATATGCTGAAGGCGTTTGTAATCAGTGTAGATAACACTTTTTGTTCCGTACAAGTAGTGTCTCTAGGTTTTGAGAGCAAATACTACTGCGCCTAACTCTAAATCTTGAATGGTGTAGTTCTTCTCATGGATTTTGAGTTGTCTGGATGCGTATGCAATCACTTTATTTCTCTGCATCAAAACGCAACCAAAACCTTGGTTTGATGCGTCACAGTAAACTACAAAATCATCTGCGCCTTCAGGAAGTGCCAGAATCGGGGCATAACACAACATGCCCTTTAATGTCTGAAAGGCGATCTCCTGCTCATTTCCCCACTCAAACTTCTTGTTTTTATGAGTTAACAGGGTGAAAGGTTTTGCAATCTTCAAGAAATTTACGATAAACTGCCTGTAATATCCCGCTAATCCTAAGAATGAACGGATCTCGGTTGGGGTCTTTGGGGGTTTCCAATTTTTCACTACTTCAATTTTGCTGGGATCCACATGTGTACCTTCACTGTTTACTACATGACCAAGGAAATGAACCTCTTATAGCCAGAATTCGCACTTCGAAAATTTCCCGAATAATTTCTCCTTTTTAAGCAACTCCAATATCAATTTTAGGTGAACTTCATGCTCCTCTTTGGACTTTGAATAAATCAAGATGTCATCAATAAAGACAATGACAAACTTGTCAAGACACGGCTTACATACACGGTTCATAAGGTCCATGAATACCGCGGGAGCATTAGTCAGACCAAAGGGCATGACCGTGAATTCAAAATGTCCGTACCTCGTCCTGAAAGCGGTTTTGGGAATATCTTCTTCGCGTACTCTCAACTGATGGTAGCCAGATCGAAGATCTATTTTTGAAAAATATCATGACCCTTTCAACTGATCGAACAAGTCATCGATCCTAGGAAGAGGGTAGCGGTTTTTGACAGTTAGCTTGTTCAGCTCTCGATAATCTATACACATACGGAACGAACCATCCTTCTTTTTAACAAAGAAGACTGGGGCTCCCCAAGGTGAAGAGCTAGGTCGTATGAAACCTTTTTCTTACAGTTCTTTAAGTTGGTTGGATAGTTCTTGCATTTTTGTAGGTACTAAACAATAAGGTGATTTTGCAACAGGCACAACTCCATGAATAATATCTATGCGAAACTCCATCTCGTGAGATGGGGGTAAACCCAATAACTCTTTCGGAAACACACCAGGGAACTCACGTACAACAGGGATGTCTTTGAGTTTTAGCTCGTTCACTTTCATGGTCTTCAGCTGTTTTAGGTTTCCTTCGGGACGTTCTCCATGAACTTCTAAAATATCCCTGTTAGATAACGGAATTTGAACAATTTTCTCATAGCAAACTATCTTAGCTCTCAGCTTTGACAACCAATCCATTCCTACGACCACGTCAAAACTACCATATCCAAAGGGAATCAAATCGATGATAAATGTATGACCTTCTAGCTCAAGTCTACAACCTCGAATAATCTTATTTGTTTCTACTATAACGCCGCTAGCTATTTCAATCTCATAACCGGGGCTTATGACACTAGGTTTCATGTTAATCAATGGCAAGAATTTGGTAGATATAGAGCTATAATCAGCACCAGAATCAAACAAAACTATAGCAAAATGATCGTTTAGAGAGAATGTACCTGTCACGACGTTTGGGTCTTGTGGGGCTTCAGCAACACCTAAGCCAAAAGCTCTACCCTGTGCTCAATTCCTATTGTTCCCCTAGTTGGTATTTCCTTCAATTTGTAGCACCGGGTTTGGGCGGTTTCCTCCCGAGGTAGTGGCTCAGTTTATCCTTGGGCAGTTCCTCTTAAAGTGGTTAGGATCCCCACACTCAAAACAAGTTGGCCTTGGTCTTTCATTAGCAGCTCTACCCGTGCAGTATCGGGTAAAGTGACCCACTTGGTTACATCGATGACACACAGGGCAATTACCAGAATGATGAAAGATGCATTTTGCACACTTCGGATGTTGACCAGCATACTGACATTATCCTTGACCTTGCTCCAGAACAGTCAGAGCAAAGTTCCCTCCAGTTCTTTGTCTTTTTTTCCTATCATCCCTTCCTTGGTTCTTGTTCTGGTCATTCGACCTCCTTTTGTTTCCAGCATTTTCCTTCTTCTTGAAAAGTTCATCCTTGATACCATCGGTGGTTAAACGGTTGGCCATACTTACAGCACCTTGGATTGTAGCAGGTTCGGATGCAGTGACATGTGGCTTGATCTCAGGAGCTAAACCCAGAATGTAGCGGTTGACACGTTGGCTCTCAGGGGTAACCATGTGTGGCACCAACCTTACTAACTTATGAAATCTAGCCGTATACCCATCAATGTCTGACCCAACCATCTTGTGGTTCCAAAATTCTGATTCCAACTTCTGAATTTCATCATCAGGACAATATTCTTTCATCAGCAACTTTTTAAAATCTTCCCAAGGTTAGGCTATAGCAGTGTCCCGTCCTCGGGTTTGAACAAGGGTATTTCACCAAGTTAAGTCGCGGCCTTGCAGCATACTAGCAGCGAATTCAACTTGGCTCTCTGCGGGGCACTTAGTGATATGGAGCACAGACTCAGTGCTTTCAAACCAGGTTAGTAAACCAACTGCACCTTCCGTGTCGAAAAATCCCTTGGCACCAGAAGCCCTGAATGTTTTGATATTGCAGCTTGGTGTGACCTCTCTTTGATTTGCTCGGTTTCCTCCGAGGGCTTGAACAAGTTGAGTCAGCAGATTCGGCAATGCGGTGTTAAGTTGTCGGGTCACTGCGGGGCACTACGTGTGCTTCTTCCCGCCATAATTCTACAATTTATTATAAAAATTCACTTTATTAGAATCTTGACAAACCGTACCTTCAAACAGTTTATACATATTTTCATAAATATAGGTAAGGAATGAACATGTTTAGAATTTTTTTTTATAAATATGGGTTCAAAATTTCTTAAGTATATATTTGATTGGTTGTTAAAAAAATAAAAAGGTAATCATAAAAATGTAGGTTTAGTTGAGCTATCAAAAGTTTATCGTTTTATTCATTACATAGTTAAGTAGTAATTAACCGGATAAAATTTTACAAGATAATTGTGTCAAAGTTTTAACTCGTACAACAATGCTATTAATAATATATATATATATATATCAAGTCAAAATATATGAAATCAAACGAGTGAATAAACAGGGACAACGGAACACAAAATCTTTCCCAAAATATAATGATATCAATATTAGTCAAAATTGACACTTGAGTTATACAATCGATTCAAATAGTTCCTTATCTCATAATAGAAAGGAACTACACAACCAGTAATCCAAAAAAATGAGATTAACCGTGCGGGTAAGCTACACTAGTACACCCTCATTGGTGTATCTGCCAACAACTAATCCGGAAAAGAGTTTGGTAGGATAGGGACAAAACACTCGCATTTATGCTTTTAACCCTAATCTCTCTATAGTCGTGTTGCATTCATGTCGTGCATACGTAGTTCACCTGTTGCTCGCCTTGAGTTCTTACTCAGAATCTATCAATGAGTCCTCCTCAAGGTCTTATGCAGGGTAAAGGTACGAAAAGTATTTAGGTATGCGTCGCGGCTCACTCTCGACATCATTAGTGCGTGAAGACGATCTATGGGACATATCGTGACTATAACGGTGTTCTTAGTAACAATGTGCTTAGGGACAGTGTGACAACAGTAACCGATGTGAAAGCAAGCTCGGGACATAAATGGACCAATCAACATAAGCATGATGTACTAAAATCAAATAGTAGACATCTAAAAGTAAATGATGTATGATGCACATAATTCCTAGTATGCTTTTTAGTGACTAAAGTGGAAAGTCGGTTTTTAGACTTGTTTAAAATAATGATTATACCCAGTGTTGCATGATACTCCCCGAGTTAGACATAGTTGATCAAGTTATGTCTAATTGAGGTCTAATGATGTAACCACTCGGACTAGTCGACTCGTTTCATGTTCGGTGTTTTTTTGAAAAAGGAAAACATTTTGGTTATAGTTCGGATTTTCATTTTTGAAAAATCGGCGTTCTCTATAACCTTAGGCTCTGATTACCAATCTGTCACACTCCACCAAGGCGGAAACGCGAGGTGTAACATATTAATAAGCATCACATAAGATAATAGACAAAACACCATAGATGAGTTAAAATAAAAGATAGTTATCCGAATTACAACAATTCAGGTACAAGTTTAAAAGTACAAAGACGACATAGTAGTTTTTCTTCCGAACATGGATCACCCAAAAGACAATAACTTGGAAGAAAATAGACATCTTGAACTGGTTCAAATGCAATCATACTAAGTTTCCACTTTAGGAACGTCACCTAAAAAGCATGATAAAAATGGTCAACTATCAAAATAGTTGGTGAGTTCTCAAGACTTTGTACACCAAATATAGTTTATAAAAGAGTAGACGTCCAATAACAGTTTGCCAACTCATTGGCAAGGTATCAAAAACAGTTGTCCAAACCAAAATCAATTTCCAAACAAGTTGATAGTCCAAAACAAATCAAGTTTTCAAAATAGTTCCCGTTACATAAAGTAACGTAATACAAAATCAATTCACCATATATGTATGCTATAGTGTTTATGCGAGGCACTACTTAAATGTATTCAGCCTAACTATTCTAAACATCCAATCAAGTTCCAGTTGTATAGTGTGACACAAACACTTAGTACTAAGCACCTTTGTGCGGGGAGTGAGGAGGGGCTAATCTCCTAATAGCGCTATCCATAGGTACTAACGTCTCAATCCCAATGAGGGGGATAATGAGTTAAAAGTAGTGGCAGGTTCCAAGCATACAACAACATACATGCCAAGTTAAAGTTTAATACGTTTCCAAAGTTCAACAAGTTCAAATCAAGTTCCATACGTTCAAAACAAGTTCAAGTTCAAATGTGCTCAAAAGATCAATTACTTCAAAGTAAGAGTATAAAAACGACACATCATGCTTTCCACCCCAAAACATTTAAAACATGTATGAAAAAGGGGATGTGAAAAACTCACCATAGAAGTTTGAATGATAATAGGACTTCTCAACAAACCACACTAAGTAGGCAACCCAAACGAATACGCAACCTTCTATTCACAACCTAAGGAAAGTAAATATACCTAATTAGATCCTATACGATATGCTTGGAAAATATTAAGGTTCATTTATTATGCCTTGTATTCACATTTGTTTCCAAAGTTACTTTTATCACAAAACGCAATTACAACAATTTGACCCAAATTTCCTGGCACTTTAAGTATTCATTTGACCAAGTTAACCAAAGCTTCTGGTTAAGCTACTTCTCCAGGTCAAAATTCCATGTTTTAGGTGTGTCCATGAATTTTCCCAAAATTTATTAAGGATTTTTCTCGACCATTTATACCCGACTCCAAAAACGACTAAATCTGGACATACCAAAGTATTTTAGTGGTCAGAGGGTCTAAATCAATATTATATGAGTTATGCCAATGGGAGACTTTAAATAACCCATATAAGTGTTTCCCATATCAGTTTCATTGATAGATTCATCGCGGTTTATGATTTATGATCATTTTAGTGCAAGGGTTGAAAAGTGATTTTGGGGTAGTTTTGACACCTTTCACAATTTTGCAACTTTGATTAACCAAACGACCTCATATTTTTAAAAGGCTTATATTTCTGGAAACTAGACTCAAATTACTTAATTTTAGGCTCTTGAATCATGTCAAAATGTTTATTTATCATCAACTTATGCTCCAATCAATATGACCCAAAAATAAAATATGGGATGTTTGAAAAATAGCTTTGACTTAATCAAGTCAAACCAATAACCCAACATGCAAAAACGACTCAATCAACTCCCACAATCATATTATACAAGTCTTAACATCATTTTAATCCAAAAATCTCAGTGGGTTCATAGATAAAAAGGCTCTTTTACACACAAACTTACAAGATGTGTCATAACTTTTGAAAATCAAGGCTTTATGTTACTTGACTTGCATAGATCTTGTATCAAAAATAAAAATACACAACCCAACATTTTTGTACATTATCCTCACTCGTTTAAGAGTGTTCTAACAAGAAAATAATTTACCCATAAATATTTTACAATAGTATGCACAATCATGCAAGAAAAATCAAGAAAATCCTATTTTTTGAAGGTTTTTGGTACAAGAGACATACAAGTCATCTTGCACCATGATTTTTACCTTTGTTCTTGCTCTTAAAAGATGAAAATGATGGTGTTATGGTGGTGAGTGGGGTTCGGCAACAGGTAGAAGACACAAGGAGGAGAAATTTCTTGTTTTTGCTAGATCTAAAAATCAAGGTTGTCAAAATCGCGATCCTGATCGTAGGATCGTACGATCCTACGATCCCACACACAAAAAACGATCAGGATCGTAACAAGATCGCAATTCAAGTAAGATCGTATCAGGATCGTAGATAGGATCGTAGGATCGGATCGGATCGCGTAGGATCGTAGAATAGCCTTATTTTGGACTTTTGGTAATTTAGGCTAAGGTTTATAAATTTTCATCAAGACGGTTTCATAGTTTTTTTTCTATCCATAATCGTTTAACGATTGAAACATGAAGTAGGTGCATGTATGTAGTTTTTTTATCCAAATCATTCATTTATCGATTGAAACATGAATGAACTTTGTGCAAGTATGTATTATAATATATCTAATGTTCTATTACCATGGTACTTGAACATATACCTTTTTTCTTTTATCATCCATTTAGATTCGTTTATCATATAAGAGGGAATTTCATATATACCCATTAAAATTTAAAAAATTAAATATTTCTCCAAAACACAAGTTATCAATGCATGATGTAAAATGCTATTAAAGAATGTTTGGATAAATTTAAATGCTCATCATATAAAACATTATATAAAAACATATAGAAATATAAAAAAAAATAACCTTATACAAAAATATATATATGTTTTCATAGGATCTTACGATCCTGATCCGATCCTACGATTACGATCTTGCAAAGCTGAAAACGATCCTAAGTAAGATCCCGATCCTGACAACCTTGCTAAAAATGGTTAGTGGTTTTATGTTTATATAGGGACATTGGTTGATGGTTTTAAAATTTGCATGTCCTCCCATTGGTGGTGTGATGATGTTGGTCGGCCACAAGGTAAGGAAAAAAATGGTTTTATGTTTTTTTAGAGTTAAGTACATTTTTGGTCCTGGTGGTTTGGTGTGTTTTTCACTTTTGGTCCAAAATTCAAAAAAGGTTTGGTTTTGGTCCAAAACACATAGTTTCGTTCCACTTTCGGTCCAAAGACATAGTTTCGTTACACTTTTGGTCCAAAAGACATAGTTTCGTTCCACTTTTAGTCCAAAACTTTTAGTCCAAATTCACGGGATTGGACTAAAAGTGGAATGAAACTATGTTTTTGGACCAAAACCAAACCTTTTTTGAATTTTGGACCAAAAGTGAAATCGCACCAAACCACAAGGACCAAAAATGTACTTAACTCTTTTTTTTATTAATTTGATAATGTAAGTATAATTTAAAAGGTGTAAGTTAATTTGTATAATTTGGGTACTATCGGTAAATACGTAAAACGTCATAAAAACGTAAAATTTAAGATAGCTTATGATTTTGTTAAATTATTTTTTCCCATATGTTATGACATTGTTATAATGTTATTTGAGCATATCGTTGGTCGTTAGGACCGTTAACTAGGATCGCTAGGTCAAAGGTGCGTTCGTATAACTAGGGTTCCTAGCAAAACAAGCGTTAAATGCTAAAAATAGTATGACCACATAAAAGTGACTCCCTAAATAGTTGGAAGAGTAAATTATCATATGATTGCTTTTGGTTACTGACCTCAAAAATTGACAGATGTCACACCTTGAATGATTTATCATTCTAAATATGTCCATTGTCAGTTAACAATATGGGAATATTGTTACATAAGACAAATGTGAGTGTTGGTTATATTCTTTGAATATATGGATGGTTCCCGCCAAACTCATATATTACTCAAAAGGGATGCGTATTGGACTCCCCAACCTTCGATTTTTTACTTTTGGATCCGTTGTTATGAGTAAGATATCGAATATGGTTAGTTAAGTCATCCTTAGACTTGAGAATACAAACAAGTTCTGGTATGTGTGGATATCACTTTTTAATTCTAAGTCAAACACTAACCTGAAAATGATAGTTATAAAGACTATTATTGGAAGTGATGTGAAGCAACATTCACAACACTTGTATTCAACAAAGAATTTGTTCCTCTAGTTGATGTGCAGTATGATACCATTGGCGCCTCTCCAGAATTAATCAGATAATTGTTCAGCCGAACCCAAAGGGTAATACAAGATGATTCTTGATTATATTTGGTATATCTGTATTAAGTTCTATAACAAGAATCTAAATAGTTAAACTATATGGAATGAGTTAGAATCCATATCCATGGTTTAACGGTATTTGAACAAAGGGATGAGTATAGCAAGAGATACATAACCATGCTACTAAGAATGTTTTTGAAACTTGATCTCAGACATTTCTAGTTTAAACAACAAATGTGAGTGTTGCTAGACGTTTTCGTCGTTAAGTATTTGGGCAGTCTGCTACTTAAACTCCCAAGTGGGAGCTGTTGGGTTATGGTAGTTAGACTAGCTCCAATACGGCTAAAAATGTGTGAGCCTATTGGGGGCATACACATTAAACACTTAGAGTGCGTTTTAACCTCACGTATGATTCTACATGTAAACCTTAAGACAAACAATGACTAGGCAAGAACCTTGTGCTTGCCCTAATCTGATAACCAGCTGAGAGAAGGTTCTAAAGGGTGTCTAGATTCATTGTGTGGATAAGAGGAAGGAAGGTATAGTGATAAGACTCAAAGTTGAAGTCTTTTAGTCTTATCATGAGTTAAGGGATTGAAGCTATAAATACCCCACCCTTAAGCTCATAACAGAAGAAAATACATACCTTAAAAACCACAGAAACATAACTTTCTCCTTCCCTCTCCATAAATTAGCTGAAGTTCTCAAACCCTAATTAGGGTTCATTAGTTTTCGGTTTGTTACTTTGCAAATCAGTTGATTTCGATTAGATCCAAGGTGATTAGCAAGTATCAGTGATCCCACAACATCTACAGGAAGCCAAGGGTTCAGGGTTTACAGGTTCTGAGGCGTGCTTTCAATCAAAAACTCTTTTAGTGAAGTTTCTGATCGTTTTCGGACAAAACAGGAAAACAAATTGGACGTAGTGTTGTCCGATATCAAACAGAACTATTTTTTGGATCTCGGGTGCATCAAGATCTCTGACAGAATTAGGTTTTATGTTCGGGTTCTCGGATCTGAGTTTATTGGTTTGTTTTGGTACTGGTTTCTAGGGTCAGACTATTACAATTGTTGTTTGGTATATATGTAAAGTTGGACTAGCATTCGGGCGCATTCGTTGGACCTGTTTGTATAAGCACTCGTAGAGGTGACATCTTAGTCACTTTGTTTCATTGCATTTGTTGTTGTCTTCAAGAGTTAGTTTTCTTGTTTACC
This sequence comes from Tanacetum coccineum, assembly GCA_026074375.1. Taxonomy (NCBI): domain Eukaryota; kingdom Viridiplantae; phylum Streptophyta; class Magnoliopsida; order Asterales; family Asteraceae; genus Tanacetum; species Tanacetum coccineum. Next base: position 6,235 of record BQNB010007383.1, on the reverse strand, counting down.
TTTTGTTTATTTATTGTGTGTTAACTATATGAACCAAACATGATCCATATCCGCTGCGTACTCGTAGTTGTTAATGGTTAACTAGTTATTAAATCCCAACATCTCCATATACTCGTATGTATTCACATGAGCTAGTCACCTCAGATAAGTGCGTAACACCATGTAGTACACCTATTTTTTTCTACCTTTAACTTCATGCATTCTTGTTAAATAGACCCAAAGCATTATTAACCTTTTCATTATTTCTTTTTCTTTATTATACTTATTTCAACTTTTAGACATATGTTCTAGTTTACGATGTGGCTTAGGTTCTGTAAATTTGCTAATCGATTTCATTATAAGGTTTTTGATATCACTAATTAAATCACTGTTTATCTTTTACACTAATTCAATGACATACAATTCAATAAAAATTTGATAGTGTAGACAAATTCTTTAATCGTATCGTTTAACCATTTTACTCAATTAGCTAGCTCGTTCATAGGATGTATATACCCATTTTTTTGTTCTCTACTTTTCCTGTATATCAATCAGTGCTATCTTTTCTAATCCACGTCCAAACACTTAAAACTTTCACTACTAACTCTTGCTTACCATTTGAGAATATCATCTGCATCAAAGCATCGAAGTTCATCTAGAAATTTAATTCACCATTGCCATTTTATCTTTAGAGTACCTATAGCCCTAATGGTCACAAAATGCTACAATCTTGTCACAACTTATACTAAGTTCGAGGTTTAAGACTAGTTCATAAAACCTAATTCACTTAAACCAATGGCTCTGATTACCAACTGTAACAACCCGCCTTTTCGAAGAGTTAAACTATCTATTTTACCTTATATCAGCGGAAGCGTGTACTCTTATTTAAGCCCAACTAGTCTCTTGTTTTCTAAATCGGCTCATCTGGGATGCAAAAAATCTAAAAGAATTTTTGGTCAACCAAACGCCTAGTGAGAATTCATGGTTTTCACGTACAAAATAAATCATATAATATTAAACACTTTTCTAATAATAATGAACTTATAAAACGATCATGCATTTTGCTTAAAATCATATAAGTGCTATTTAGTCACCCGATATTCTCTAATGGCTATTTAGTCACCCGATATTCTCATTCTATTTGACAATCCAACTATTAACTATTCAAGATAAGTAACGATTCAAAAGCATACATAATACAACATATACCAACATTCTTTATTAACACGGTAACCCACTTTTCATGGCAAACCCGACCTTATTTGCTCTTATAGTATTTTTCCTCATTTTATATCACAAACCCGACCTTGTTTGCTCTTACAATATTTCCTCTCTTATATCAATGGCAAACCCAACCTTGTTTGTTCTTTTTGTGTAACATAAAGATTCAACATATCACAATATTTCAACAAATACCAACGATTTACGGTTCATGATTCACGGTACAACATTTATATATATATATCATATAAATAAGCCAAATTCACAACTTTCGCAAATAATTAAACATCTAAAACATAGAGCAACTTTCAATCATTTAAACAATTTTGCATGATAGTGTTTCTAGCAAAACACATAATCCAATTTAAAAGCACATGAAAACTCACCATGAATAGTCTTCTACTAAGCTCTTACGTCTCGATCAAACAAAGTCTCCTTAAACAAAATATGAATTTGAACACCAACGTCACAAAGGAAACTTGTTTATTCCTCTCTTTTTCTACTATCGTCTGTACCCCTTTTCTTCATGTGATTTTAAGGTTTTATTTATTTACTTGCTAGCTTACGAAAAATCAGTTCTTTTGGTATATAAAACTGATTTTTGGCTTATAATTGATGTGACACCAACAAACCATGACTTAATCTGTCTTATCTCCACTATAATTAACTAAATATTTCCAAGATAACACCATCTACTTTCTTGTTTTGACATTTGCAACCTTTCAAGATTACTAGAAATTAAAATCCACGTTACTTATTACAAAGTCTAAATTTCTGGGTTGTTACATAGGCAATCCTTTGATACGTAGCCATGTGATTCGATCTTCTCTTTTGTGCCCACGAGTCCAAATGAAGAGACTCTTGAACAAGTCCTGAAACATGTATCGATAAACCCGACCAACAAACCGCTTGGTTTACTTGTATTTTGTGTTTAGGAAGTATTTGAGGCTTGTCTCGAATGCTTTAGTAATAGTTCAAGCATAGCTTGAGGTTAATGTGGTACTCAGCCACATTCTATTGCACTTAACGGTTATGTAATTAATATACTTTACCGGGGTAACCCTTACAAAAAAAAACTCAAAACAAACTCTCTCAAAACCTTAGATTTTTACTTGCGTTAAAATAAACATTAAAGTACCAAAAATACTCTCCTCTCGCCTTTTAGATCAATATGTCATACATTTAGAACCTACATCTCTTGTTGGGAATTATATTTGAGTTGATAAGACAAAACAAAGAATGAAACAAGATGGAAACAAAAGGACCAAAGTCGTCATTGCGGGATTCTACAAGATGTAGAAGAAAATAAAGATTTGGTCAAAAAGAGATAAAGATAAAGAGATAAAGATGAATATTTAATTGATTTACTCATTAATATCTTTTAATAGTTTCCATGTAAAGCCTTGACTCCTTATGCTATAAAAGGAGGTCCATGCATATTGTATTAATCATCTAGAAAAGTGTGTGTACATCATATGAGAGTCGTATAAACACATAGGTGTCATGTGTGTTTGTATAGTAGAGTAAAATAGTATAGACGTCTATAGTTTAGCCTCAAGGATTGTAAATCCCTGTTACTAGTTAGAGTAACCGATCTATTCTGATCAAATAGTATTTGGGGCTGTGATTGAATACACGAAAAACCTTGAAAAACATCAGTGTTCTTATTGTTATTATTCCGCTGCGTAATGTTTATCTTTGATGTTTATTATCCTAGATTAGATCTAAACAATCCGAGTCTTAAATGATCTATAGGTTTTCACAAGTGGTATCAGAGCTTTGCTTTGAGAACCTTTGATCTAGAAGACATTGAGTTTGAATATATAAATAGTGGTACTACTGCAAAGCTTCCCATACTCAAATTGGGTGAGTATGAGATGTGGGTTATAAGGATTAAGCAGT
>BQNB010007382.1:0-93712 GCA_026074375.1 Tanacetum coccineum | reverse complement strand
AGATCTTGAAATCTAATTTTGTCGTATTTGTTTCCAAGAAAACAACTATGATAATCAATTATCTTTATATATTTAATGTTCGTAAATGAAGAACTTTTAATCATAGTCAATTTCTTGATTATGAGTAGTCACTTATGTCGTTTGATGTCATAAATATGTATACAATATTATCCCTATGAGTCTTCTCTTAACGGAAACTCGTTTAAACTTCATCATCAAACCAATAGGTTAAAGATAAAACAAATTCCAAGAATATGATTATCTCCTTTTGGACAGCATCTTTACATTCATAGTCTTGATTCATCCATTAGATCCAAGATCTAATAATGCATCTCTTATGGTTAGTAGGTTTACTATGATCCTCTAACTCATGATCCTCACCATTGATATAAAACATATCATGAGGAATCCTTACAGATCTATGATTATGAGTATATCATTCTAAGGTTTAACATTTTCATGTTTAGCCTCAGTATGACATTCGCTAGTGTGTTTAGAAGGTTTATGTGTCTTCTTCTTGAAGTAATTCAAGACCTACAATAATCCCACTTGCTTTTAGGAAAGTGAGACTCTGACTGCTTCTTGTAAATTTGAGATTATTCTCAAATGACTCAGCATAACGAGCAACCAAAACTTTGTTCTCGTGTGGGTTGTAGAAATGGTATCCCATTGTTTCCTTTGGGTATCCAACAAAATACACTTAATAGTTCTAGGATCTTTGTTAATAATAATCTTCAAAAGATTTTAAAAAATTTAGAACTTCAATCAAGACACAATGAGATTCATCTCATTTTATTACTAGAATAATGTCTTAATTAACCTTCTATGTTGGAGTCTTATTGGGTATATCTATGACATACTCAATTATCTAACCTTGATTTCTTTAGGAGTTAAAAAAGTTAAGGTCATCATAAATCAAAACAATATCAATATATAGTTTGATTATCCTTATTGGACATACCATAAACTTGTGGTATTCCAATAAGATTGAAATAGTAAGTGACATCTCACAATTCATTAGATTAACTTATACTTTATGGCTTTTACTATTTTTACCAACTTAAGTTAAAACGTAATGGTATCAATAGTATTACTAAGCCAATTGCATCCTTTTATAAGTCTTTGATCGCGTCAACGACTTATTGTGTATGTACTAACAAGTAGACATAAACATCTAATATTTTACTATTCGTTATAAGTCTTTGACCAAGTCAATGATTTCATGTACATGTCTTAATCATGAAGACATAACAAGTTAAATTTTTTACTTTACGTTATAAGTCTTTTCACAAGCATAGGTCTTACATGTCTTAACAAGAAGACATAACAATTGTTAAACTAAAGTAAAATGAGTGCCTAGACATGGCCACAATAGTAATTTCAAGTTAATTTCAAACTTTATGTTTATGATTTCCAAGAAAACATAATCATGTAACTTATCTTTTTATCTTGACATATTTTCTTAATAGGGCTTCATACATTAAATGTGTAGGAGTCCTAGTAGAGTAATATTTTTCTTACTTTGCAGTCAAGAAACCATTTATCATATTGTTCTAAGTTGTTCCTTGCACACAATAAAGATTTCTCTCACTTGTGCAGGGTGTAACTTCTTTCCATAAAACAACACCACACTAGTTAGTTAGTTTGTATCGACATTATGACAGTGTCAAGCTCATAGCTAATATATATATAGAACTATATCTATAAGGAATCATGCATAACTATCAAAGATAACATTAAACGGAAGCGACAAATCAAAGGCAATAAGTTATCAAGGATAATACATGATGATTATTTACTAAATGAAGATGTTTCACATTTGGAAAGTAATTTATTATTTCAAGCGAAGCCAAAAATAAAGTAGGATGCCTATGAGGTAAACAACTCATAACTCCTACTGAATTTGATAACATTGCATGTTTGTCAATTTTATTTCATAAAATGCATTACTCCTACTATATCTGACAACAATGTGAGTGTTCCTTCACTAGTGAAAAGTAAGTAGCAATTTATGCATCTTTCCAATTCTTAAATGTCTACACATTATTGCTAATGTGAGTCGCATGGACTAGTAAGCAAGTACTTAGATATGCAAGTAAGTGTGTTCAAGTTCTAGCCTGATCTCAAGCTAATAACTTAACATTAGTCTACCACTTATCCTTAGCAAGTCCCACAAGACACTAGCTCCCAAACATACCCTACAAAATGCCTAAATATATATCTGATCTAATTCATTTGAGTCCTTTGACCATGTATTGACGTTTGTCAATTATTCAGATATTGTAGCCAGTGATTGCGGTGAAGAATTTATGGAAAAATTGGTGATACAATTATGGTTAGGTGATTAATAATACCTTTTTAAGAGTTATTATTATGTTAGTTAAGTTCCGGTGGTGATGAGCCCTGAAAATGTGCAGCGAAATGCTAAGAAAAACGAGTCCCCTGACACATCCGTTAATGTCCAAATGAGTTCTTTAGAAGGGTTTAAATAGATGTAAATAGTCATGTAAATACACTAGGTAATGGAAAATATTTTTAAAGATTCAATAAAAAATGCTAATTCACGTTTGGGATAATTTACGCGTATAATTGATTATGAGCTATTAAGTATCCCGACAGAAAGAAGGACCCGAGACCCCCTAGGATCTTTACCGTGGGATGGAGTCCAAGAGGGGACAAGATGGATTTATTTTAGCAAGCTTTTCCTAAGGTAGTACCTAAATATTTCATCTTGCATTTTTGAAAACACATAGTTATCATTTTCATAAAAAAATATACTCTTTCCTCTCCTCTCTTTGTTTTTCGGACGAACACCACACATACAAAAACCCTTATATTTTTCAACTTTGATCAAGATCATGGTGATATAGAGTATTTACAGGTTGATTCTAATAGTCAGGTATCCATTTAAACAATGTTTGGGTTGTCTGGTTCGTGTTGATATCTACATTTTTGAAGATTTTCTTGTAAGTTTCTAAATTTAAATTTCGTTTATCCTTTTGGGTTTATATTGATGCATAGATGTTAGTTGTACAAGTTGATCATCGTAAAAAAAGTGAGTTTTGAAAATGAAACGAATAAAAAGGGGTGGTTGGTTGCATCGAACATAAAAAGAAACAAAGAGGGTTTTGTAGTTCTGATGTTGTGGTCATGATGGTTGAGAAACATATATTGGTAAATAGCTTGTATGTTTGTTAAAAAGAAATTATTTCACTAAATAATTTCTTAAAATAGTTATCACATTAAAGGCAAGAAATTTACAAAAAATATGCATTTTTAAATTTTTTTATGTTTTTTATATAATTACAAAGCTATATGATTTGGCTCGTGATGCCACTATTGGAAATGGTTATCTATATAACCCTAATATTACACTAATATTCTACGAGCTACGCAGCAGAAATAAAACACATATAGCAACTATAATTAACATAAAAAACAAAAACGAAAACATACCTCTAGCAACCAAGCTAGTGAAGAAACAAGACTTCTTCGAGTACATGCATGTGTGTAATACATGAGAACCAAAACCCCTTCAAGTTACTAAAATAATTAACCTCTACGTGTATCCACACTACATGTTAACCAATACTATCTGAATGCTAGTTCCACAAACCAACGAATGAAGAATGCTACAAGTAGTCGAACTCAAACACCTTTCCCAAAGGCGTATTTATTTTCGTTCTACCACAAGGAGAGAAGAAGAAAGGGATGGGATGAATAATGAGGTTTAGAGATCCTCTACTTATAGTGTTATGATTAGGGTTACATAGCTTTGGGAAAAAGCTACCTAATCTTGACACTTTTGGTCCCTCTCCTTTTCCTTCCCCATGGCCGACCTAAATAAGTACCAAACACACCGTTGGGGTTGACTTTTTGTCTTTTCTAATATTTATGGATAATTAAATTTAATTACCCATTAATTAAAAAGCCTTATAGTTAATTCTTCATAAACGAACTAATTAACGACCGGTAACTCTCGTTAAATATTATCTCGTTAGTACATTAATATATATATATATAATAATATACATTTATATTATTATATACACCAATCGAGTATTAAATACATATATAATAAATATACACTTATATTATTATATATATACCAATAGAGTGATATGTAAGTGTATACGTTTGTGACCCCGTAGGCTCACGTATTCCTAGCCGTATAAATATACTTATGACATGAGCATAAACGAACACAAACCATGTGAGTCAGAATCAAAAGGTTGATGCAAGGTACTAACATAAGTCTGCAGGAAAGACAATCGAGGCTCATGAATGAATTTAACAAGTTTGTGGCTATGGAAGGAGAATCATTAACATCTGTGTATGAGAGGTTTACAACACTCATCAACATCATGGATCAAAATGGTGTTATTCCTCAAGAAATCTCCATCAACACCAAGTTACTCAATTCATTGCAACCCGAGTGGACCAAATATGTCACCATGACTCGTCAAACATATGTTCTCAAGGAAGCACATTATGATCAATTATATAATCACTTGAGTCAATTTGAACCATAGTCAATGCATCTAAAGCAAATAAAGCTACAAAGAATCATGATCCATTGGCTTTGGTTGCTACTTCACATGCTTATTTTTCACATTCTCATGCAAGTCCATCATACTCTCATTCACCACAACCATATTATGTTACTCATCCTTCATCAGTAATTGATTATAAAGTTGATTATCAATGGGAGATACAAGGGGATGCTTAGGAAGACAAACTTACAACTATAGTGATGCTATTGGCATGATCTATCACTCAATGTTACTCTACTCCAACCAATAATCAACTTCGTACTTCATCAAATACAAGGAATCAAGCTGTGATACAAGATGCTTGAGTTTATATTCAAAGCAAGAATGTTAGATATGTTGGGAATGGTAATAGGAATGCATGGAGGATAAACAAGAATTAATCAGCTAATGCAGGAAATGGTCTGGTTTAGCAGATTGAAGAATATGATCATAATGTTCAGCGAGTTCCAAGAATAGAGTCAACTCCAAGAAAGATAAATGTTCAGTGCTGCAACTACAATGGAAAAGGCCACAATGCACGTGATTGTCCAAAACCCAGAGTTCATGATGCAAAGTATTTCAGGGAACGGATGCTGCTAGAAACAAAAGATAAAGTTGGAGTACATCTTGATGAAGAGGAAAAGGATTGTATGCTCGATAAAGCTTATGGAGATAATACGTTAGAAGAGCTAAGTGCATCAATGATCATGATGGCACGCATTCAACCTGTTGATGACATGTCTGATGCTAAAACAAAGTACGATGCTGAGGTTATCAGTGAGGTAAATGCTTCACAAATCAATCTCATAATTGGATTGCTTTCAAAAGGTGTTCATGAACAAAAGAATCATAAGAAACTCAAAACTGTTATTCATACATCTGCTGATGATCAAATTGATTCTGATATCATTTTTGATGATCCTTATGTAGAGGATAATGGTGGAAAATAGGGATAAGCATAGGTACCAAAAAAACAGTATGGTACCGGAACCGTACTGGTACTGACTCGTACCAGTACTGGTTCTCACTACCCGGTACGGTACCGGTACCATGAAATTTGCTAAAAAAACCGGTACCACAAAAAAATCAGTACGGTACCAAAGCGGGAAATCTCGATTTTGGTACCAGAATAAAAAGAGTGATGTGTAAAAGTACAGATTTAGCAACGAGTTTATTAGTTTAAGATTAAGACTTATTGCACAAAAATGGTGGGTGTTTGGGAAAACCTTAATCATAGTTGGAGTCAAATGATCGGAACACATATATGTTTTCATTACCATTGAGAAATTATGTTTAAAGAAAGTAAAAAAAATTAAGACTGTCATAAGTTGAGGAGTTGCTTGCCACACCCCATCTAAGGTGAAAACACGAGGTGTGACGGATGATTGATGAAGAATGAACTGAGATTTGTGATTGTGTTTGAGACTGATGATTGCTGATGTGATTGGGGGTGTGTGATGATGATGATGTGATGTTGAATACTTTGATGAAACTTAGATGTGACAACAATGATGAACCATGTGGATTGAAAGTGTGTTTGATAGATGTGAAACAATGTGATGAAACTGATGTGTGAAACCTGATGAAACAACTTGAAACATGATTTGTGATGAGAATACTTGAAAACTGAATGATGTTGATGAAATTAAAAAAAAAAAAAAAAAATACCCCTCTTGAATTGAAACAATGATGTTATGTGTGAAAATGAGGATTTTGAACTTTGGAAACTGTTGCTGAAATGTTGGAAAATGGTGGGTGTTTCGTGGTGATGGTGGTTTTGATTGATGTAACTGTGTAAATGATTTGTGATGATTTTTGTGATTGAAACACTGTGTGAAAATGATGTTAAATGATGAGATGAAACAAAAGTTAGTGAACTGTGACTTGTGGAACTTGAATGTTGTGAAACAACCTGAATGCTGATGATGATGATAGTGATGAAAAACAATGTGATGTTGTACTTGAAAAATTGTTTGTTGTTGATGACTGATTGATGAAATTGTGATGAAACAAATGTTGATGAAAAAACAATTGTGAAACTGAAAACAATGAATGTGATGGTGTGATGAATGAAGAAAATGTGCTGTTGTGATTGAATTTGTGCTGAATGATGATATGTGAAACTTGAAATGAAACATGACTTTGGATTGTAATGAAATGTGATGTTGATGTATGATGAACTGACTGATGAACAGATGTTTGTCAGTCTTAGATGTGATGATGTTCGCTTTTGTGAAAATTGATGTGTGGAAAACTGATGAGTGCTGAAATTGAAGTGAACAAAGTACGATGTGAGGTTATCAGTGGGTAAATGCTTCACATCAATCTCATAATTGGATTGCTTTCAAAAGGTGTTCATGAACACAAGATCATGGAGGAAATCCAAATTGTTATTCATACATTGATGATGTATCAATGATTTGATATCATTTTTGATGATCCTTATGTGGAGGATAATGGTGGAAAATAGGGATAAGCATGGGTACCTTAAAAATCGGTATTGGTTTAGGAAAAACCGTTTACTGGTACCGAGCGTACCTGTTACTGGGTTCTCACTACTTGGTTACGTACCTGTGGTATTTGGTACCATTGAAATTCTTGCTAAAAAAACCGTTGGCTACACAAAAAAAATCAGTATCAGTACCAATGAAGGAAAAATCTCGATTTTGGTTACGAGAATGAAGTGTTGATTGTGTAAAAGTACAGATTTAGCAATGCGTTTATTAGTTTAAGATTAAGAATTATTGCACAAAAATGGTGGGTGTTTGGGAAAACCTTAATCATAGTTGGAGTTATTGTTCAGAAAGAATTATATGTTTTTCATTACATTAGAATTTATGTTTAAAGAAGTATAAAAAAATTAAGGACTCGATAAGTTGAGGAGTTGCTTGGCCACTCCATCTATGGTGAAAACAGAGGTGGTGTAACAGGAGGGATTGATCATTCATTAAAAATGGTGTTGTCATTATAGAGAAAACTAAATATGCATACCAATACAAAGCGGCTACGATGTTGTCCTTTGACAACAAGTGGATTCTTTTGCAGCGATAGTCAAATCAACACATAGGTCAAAAGTAAAGACAAAGGCAACTCCCTACTTGTGTCAATTTCATGATCTAAAGAGATTCGGATTACCCTAACATAAATTGAAACATCCTTAAATGTAGTCTTATCAAAGAAAGATACTAAGGGTATCTTAGGTATGCTAATAGGCATTCTAACTTGACTTACACTGAGTATTCACTTTCACCTGGAAATTGATACTCGCAAAATGTTAAACATAAGTTGGTGAGCTGTATGTTGGAGTGAACCCAAGTTGGTTCTGTTGCAAGAATTTTAAGTAGGACATAGTGCAACATATTGCGGAGGGTGTAAAGCCAGTATCAAATTGTATTCCAATAGGTAGCAATCATAACAAACATGTCATATCCTATCAAGTCAATCAATCAATAGTTCAATAGTGGCCTAAGCATTTTAGATTGACTTATTTTAATTTTGTTAGGTGACTTTATTATCTTGCTTTTAATCTATCGAAATAATTAAAAGCAAGGTAAGAAAGACACCCCCATTTTTGTGCAATAAGCACAGATTTAGCAATATATACTGATTGCTATTGATACTGATAGCACAAATATAGAAGGAACTAAAATACATAGATTATAACAATACATGCTAGAAGTTAGATAAACCGTTAAAGTAAACTATATAAGCATGTTGAAAAAAGAGTATACAACCAAAATCCCCTAGCAAGAAGAAATTATTCAAGTGACATCCTGAGGAGCTCATTCTAGATAAGAAAATCAAACGGGTCATGTTTACAATCATTCTTTCCTATAATGACAAAATAACAAATACGGTTAGATGACACACAAATTCACATTAATCTAATTACCTACGAGGCCACTAATATAGATTCAATACAAGATAATTACCTACAATGCCACTGATTCAACCTAGTTATATTTTGTATGAATCAATTTCAATTATCAAGTTCTATTATGGGTAAAAACTCTATGTGCTTTTAGTTTTTATTATTAATAAGGGATTAATTTTACAAATAAAAACAGAGGGTTAGTACATCAAAGAAAGAAACTTAAAACGAATTCAAATGATAAAAATGGTCAAATTTGATATTATCTTTTATCTTAAACGACATTCATTTTGGTATAGTACCGATTTCCCGAACCCGGTACTGGTATGTCTCTTGGTTTCGGGATCGGGACTACATATTTTGGTCGGGAAAATATACGATACCTCAAAACGGTGCCGGTACGGTACCAAAATGGTACCATGCTCATCCCTAGTGGACAAGATGAACATGATTCAACTGCTCATGATAAATCTAATGCTGATATTGAATCTCTGATTTACAATGTTCAAGTAGAAGCTGAAAATTAATGTAACATGAATAATGAGCTCAAAAAGCAAAAAAAACATTGTTACAAAAGGAACTTGAGACGTGTAAGGAACAAGTTAAAAAGCTTGAAAAGAAAACAGTTCAACTTTTAAATTACAAAGAAGCAAATGAGGAATTGCAACAAGAAATAAATGTGGAAAAATAAAACATTTAGAAACTTTACAATGAAAAAGTAGAGATTCAAGATCAGTTTTTGAAATCACAAGATGAAACTTTGAGAATAAAAGATGAAACTTAATCTTTCAAAAAGGCTTTCAAAGCTAGAGAGAACAAATATCTTGATGATATTGTTACATTAGAAGAAAAACTCAAATCTCATGATCAAATTATTTCCAAAATGTCACATTCACTTCAAACAATTCATATGCTTGGTAAAAAGCCAAATCCGATTTATGATCCATATACAAAAACTGGGTTGGGTATATAAATTTGGAACGTCTCAAGAAAGCCATTGCAACACAACCTAAGATGTATAATGGTCACAAACTCATAAATGATAAATTCAAAGTTCATTTACCTAATTATGAGGAAACTCTTGAGGATGCGGAAGAAAGTCGATTGAAAATGAAAGATAAAATGATTCAACTTGATTATCAGAAATTAAATAACTTGTATGATCCATTTGCTACCCAAACTAAAATTTTTGTTAAACAAACTTATCTTTCAAATCCTTCTACTTCTAATGTATCTTTTGAATCAAGTTTAAAGAAGTCGGACTTACCTCCTAAAAAGATGCCTAATGAGAGTAAAATGCTAAAACTGTTTGTTAATATGGACAAATAAATTAAAGAGTTAGGAAAAATCATTAATATTAACCTTAAAATGGACAAAGACAACAGATTTATCTATGACAATAAAGTTGGTATAAGATGACTTTTTACCCAGGAGGTAGTTCCGATTTCACATAAATTTAAAGAATGCTCAACATTAATTAAATAGGAGACTGCAGAAGAAGTACAGGATATGTTAGAAATTTTTGAGTCAATGGAATGAAAAGTTAAGGAGCAATCACAAAAAGATGAACTTTTTCAAAACGAAATCGATTGACTTTTGGAAGTATCCTTAAAAAAAGAAGTTAGGATTATGTGCTTATTTCTGTTAAACAACAGACTAATGAGATGTTGATACTTGAAAAAGAGAAAATCTCAAGTGACTCCAAAGATATCCAAGCCAATTTGCTTAAAAGAATTAAGATTCTTAAAAATGATTTTAAAAGATCTCAAGCTCAAAGCATTCATTTTGAACTCAAACTGCAACATCAAAAAGAAAAAAAAATTTGTAATGTCTTTTGGAAGTCAAAAATGGCAAAGTTGAATGATGAAAACGTGTTGTTAAAAACTCAAGTCGAATTTGTGGTTCAAGAAAGAGAAAATATAAAACTTGAATATCAAAAGCTTTTCAATTCAATCAAAACGACATGGGTTCAACATCAATGGTAAGTTAATGAATTAATTGAAAATGTCAATCAAAAGACATATGGTTATGGTGATGTGCGTTCTAAGAATCAAGATCTTTTGATGACAATTTTTGAGCTCAAAGATAAGCTCAAAACTGCTAAAAAGGGGAAGAATGTGAATACTAAGTTTGACAAATCTGTGACTTAGGGAACCTTCTCTGTGTAACACCATTAAATAAAAACAAAGATGTAAATGCTAAGAAGGTTTCTAAAGTTAAGGTCAAATCGGATGAGTAAAAACCAGTCCCTTCATGTTCTACACCTAAAACTGAGGAGAAACAGAAAACGCATGAGAATGTAATCGCGGGAGGAATGTATTAAGTCACAAAAATAGAAACACAAATGTCAGTTACTAAATCTAACATGTTTTCTTCCACAAGAGTAGTGAGTTCTAGTAGTGTTAGAAGACCAGAGTCTAAGGACACTAATTTAAAGAAAAGAGTCTTGCTGAACACTAAGTCTAAGAGCACATCTACGAATGTCAAGAAAGATCAAAGTAGTGTTAGTTTAGTTTCTAATAAGCGTGATACATTGAATTTGAATGTTTCTAAATCAAATGCAAATGTATAAAATGCAAAAACTGTAAACGATGTGAGTGATGGTTCGAATATTATATGTGTTTCATGTGGCAATGAGGTTTTTATAATTTCTCATGATAAATGCGTTGCTTGTTATGCTTTGTATCCAAATTCTAAAGTAAAAAGAACCTTATTTACCTCCTTGTTAGCATCGAAATCTAGTAAATTAGGAGCTACTCTAGTAGTTGTGAAATCTAGGTTTAGTTTTGCTACACCCCCAAAAGTAACAAATAAGGTCTTCTGTGCATCATCACTAACTCTAGAATCTAGTCAAAGTAGGACACTTAGCACTTACATGAAAAATAAAATTGAAACAAGTAGGAAGTGGAAGAAATGGTTTGAAAACCAACCAAGTTTCAATTTGTCACCCAAGAGTCCAAATGCTCAAACACCATTTAGTGTTTCTAAGAGTAGTATTAGTGCTAGAAATCAATTTAAACACCGGTTACCACTCAGAAATGGGTAGCCAAACTGCCTAATCTTCCATCCGTATTTCTTTCATGTGATGCAAGTGATCTAGCTCATCCTTTGGATTTTTGATAGTGGGTTCTCGAAGCACATAAATGGTAATCTTAAACTCCTGAGAAATTTCATTGAGAAATTCATAGGAACAATCCTATTCGATATGATCACTTCGCAGCAATCACTGAATATGTAGACTATGTTTAAGGCAATCTCACAATATGTTATGCATACTATGTTGAGGGCCTCAGACACAATCTTTTCTCGGTTGGGCAGTTTTGCGATGGGGATCTGATGTGTTAATAAAGCTTTAAATTTATATGATTAGTTTTAACCGATTTTTCAACTAACACACGGGTAAAGTATAACCCTTATTTATAGCATAGATTTAGGGTAAGACCAGGTCATTCCACGGGATTAGTTTTTATGTAAAAGCTTATTAGTTTTGCAAAAAGTATCTAAAGACTTGTTCCAAATCTTAAAGATTAAAATGTTAGTTGAATTTTTTCATGGATTAAAACAATGTTTATTTGGGAGATGAGAATGATGAAGGATAAACTTAGAGGGATAACGAGTTTATGAATTGTTTGTAGATCGATTGAAATTACGGTGTAGTTTAATTTAAAAGATTTTCTAATTTAGCATAGGAAAATCCTTTCGGCCTTTACTTTTAATATGAAAAATGCTTTAAGTTCGATTATTGTTTGGAAATAATAAATATAAACTTGCTCTACCAAGTTCCTTAGACATGAGGTTAAACATTAAACATTTGTATTCTTGGATTAATTATCATTTTCTTAGCCAATCCTCACAAGGCTAAGATCGAGTCGTTCATAGAAAAACAACTAGAAATTAAGCACTTAGTTTGGAGTCTTTTGACCTATGTCCAAACCAAATGGTGATCAAATGATGATTAAGGATCCAAGGATAAAAACATCAAGTTCATATTTGTTATTTACCAAAAATCATTAGTTATCCAAGTTTAATCCACATTATCCTCAAGATTCCCAAATAAACATGATAAAACTACTCCATAATAACAAAGGTAAAACATATATCAAGCACTTTAATTCTAGAAAACATCATATTCAAGAAGATTAACAAGATCATACCAAAGTGTAAAGCAAAGATTAGTGATTTAACACGAATTATCCAAGAACTTCCTTCTTATATTCAATTAGAACCCGGAAACCAACAACGGTTTTGTCACAATTGTTACTAGCTTCGAAATGACCTTCACTAACACTCTATGAATTGATTACAACCTGGAAATTTGGAGAACTTATGAAGAAGTTCACTTCAAATCCTCATTAATACCTCTATTTTCCTTAAGTAATATCACTTTCTTTTGATGATTTGTGTGTGTAATGGGATGCTAAAACACTGAAATTTGTGCACTATTTATAGCCTAGGCTGGTGCATTAGTTGGGAAAAAAGGGAGAGATGAAAGGCCATGATTTTTGCTCATCATTATGATTTGGAGAAACTGCAGGCTAAAGTGCGCTGCACTTCCTGAGAAGTGCGCCGTACTTCCCCTCAGCATTTAATGTTCTCTTTCCATGTCTGAAAGTATACCGTACTTTTAGGTATGTGCGTCGCACTTGGATTCGGTTGTTAAATACTCCGTTTATTTCACCTCTAGATCATTTTCTTAACGATCGTTAGACCATTTAACGAATATCATTTACATTTTTAGTCCTTTTTGTAATCTTTGGTCCTGAAACAGTTAACACATAAATAAGTGTCCAAACAATCGACATTTAACATATTTATATAGATAATTTGTATATTAACGGGGGATAATTTATGTATATTTGGAGTGTTATCAAATCCCCCATACTTAGCTATTGCTTTCCCTCAAGCAATCAAAGCAAAAACATTTAGTCAAATCAATGATCAAAAGCAAAAGATAACGCGACAAAGCAACTCATGAAATTTTAAGAATAGTTCACACTCGCTCAATTTAGTGAAGTAAATGATATGTGTAAGTCACTCAAACGCACAGTCATGATTCATTCAAATTGCCATAGGCTTGTACAAAAAACTAGACAAATCCGATTGGGCGTAAGCACCAAACATAAACATCAAATTAGGTAATTTATTTAGTATTTTTAGTTTTTTATATTGTCAAAAAGAGTTTTTAATTAAATCATAATTCACTTTATCCGTAATTATACCAGACATTTCCTTCACTTTATCACTTTATTTCTTTTTTCTTTTTGTCTTTTTTTCTCACTTTCGCTTATTTTTGCCTTATTTTCCACTTGGGGGATACTTGCTTTTCCTCCATACTTATGATAAGTACACTAGTTCAAACGAACTTCGAAGTTTGCAACCTTCGCACTTCATTATAATAGCAATACATGCTTTTACTTGCTTCAATATATATGTATAGGGTTTCTAGAAAATTAAATTTAAAAGCTTTTTGACAAAGTTTATTTATATTTATATTTTACATTTTAGCATCACCTCTTAATCAGCTAAAATGTTTATAACACGCGAACGTAATCTTACTGCGGTTTCGTAAAGATTTCAAGCACAAGTTCTAGAATTAACAACCCCTAATCACGACTACTCATTATAATTTTGAACCGTACACAAGCTTCCAGAAAAGACGTCAAAAACTACAATACTCAGGCCGTACGACGGATGAGGACACTCTGCAGTACTTTTGCGATCAAACAAGCTAAAAGTAAAAACTATCTTAGGTATCAAAGATGAATACCCTAATTCTTTAAGATCTAGTCCTCACATTTTTAGGTGGTAATAAATATGCTAGCAATGTTATCAATCCAGAGTCAAATTGCTTGTATGTGATCAATAAAATGATTTTCAAAAATTTAATTTTATTGTAAGTGTGGTTTTTTTTAATTTAAAAATTTTCACATTTATATCCCCCCATACTTAATATGAGCATTGTCCCTAATGCGAAAAATATTAGAGAGAAAAGATAAATGGGAAAATGAATTATAAGATAATACTTCCCTTGTTTTATGATTTCATCAAAATTGTACGAAGCTGAAGATAAAGCCTTCGTACACGAACTCTTATGGTCTTTTAACCTGTTAATTCTACAATAATAATAAACAAGTACCACACAATACAAACACAAACATGTATAATAAACCAATTTTTTTTCGAAATAGTAGAAATGATAGTACAAAATAGTTTCAAATGCCACTTGAGGCATATCACACTTGACAAAAAGTAAATAAATATATTTTTGAACGTATTTTAAAATCCATGATCACAGATGATCATCAAACCATAGTGGCATCTTCTTGATATTACTCCTGATCATCCTGCTGTTGTTGTTGCATGAAATAACTTGGTGGGTCATATGGATAACGCAGTGTAATTCCCTATTGCGCACCTATATGCTCTAAAACTCTTGCATACCTGTTCAAATGATATGACATCCTACGCATCATCCTCTCTATGTCACCAATACAAGTCTCCAGTTGACCAATCTTGTCATACACATCAGAAGTAGTAGGGCGTGTGGCCCTTGGTGTTGCTACTCTTGGAATACTCGATGCAATCTCTTTAGGTATCAACCTACCATTAGGCTGATCAATTCTCTAAGGGTGTTGGCATCTAATAATCTATAGTAAGTCGGTGCATTTAGTCCATTCAACACTTCATCACTTAATACACCAAGTCTTTTTGTAATCCTAGTCATAAACTGTCCACATCAGATCAGACATTGTTTTTGTGTTCCAACTCCCTTCTTCTTCATCCATTTATCAATTAACCATGTAACATTTGTTGGGAATTCTGATTTGATGATTACAAAATCTTATATGCAACAATGAAGAAAGAAGAAACAACAAGGACTTAAGATGTAATATTAGGTTAGCTTAATATGTAAGCTAGGTTTTTATTGTAAACCCTAGCCTCTCTAGTTTATAAAGAGAGGCATCAAGATTGTATTATCATGCCAATTTGGAAGGATGCTTCATATTTTGATGATGCTTCACTCAAATCTGTTGCTGATGCTCAAATACAAGATCAAGATGGGACTCATGATGATTGCAGTCTTCAGAATAATGGTACTGCTGATCAACAAGTTAATACTGCCAGTCCAGAAGTTAATACTGGTAGTAGAGAAGTTAGTACTGCTATTCCTGAAGTGAATACTGCTACTCCTGAAGACTTGATGGGACCAATTCCTACATCTGAAGACACACAAGTGGAGGATCAACAAATTAAATTGGGGAACATTTCACCATCTTATACAGTTTCTTCCACTCCTTATACAAGAATTCACAAAGATCACCCAATTGATCATGTGATTGGTGATGTGCAGTCTTCTATTCAAACAAGAAGAATGACAACTTCTTACTCTGAACTAGGATTTCTTAGTGCTATTTATAAAGGAAAGACTCACCAGGACCTTCATACATGTATTTTTGCTTGTTTCCTCTCTCAAGAAGAACCAAAAAGAGTTTCTAAAGCTCTTAGTGATCCTGCATGGGTAGAAGCAATGCAGGAGGAACTCCTACAGTTCAAACTGCAAAAGGTATGGGTTCTTGTAGACTTACCTAAAGGTCATAGGGCAATTGGTACAAAGTGGGTCTACAGAAACAAGAAAGATGAAAGGGGAATTGTCATCAGGAACAAATCAAGACTTGTTGCCCAAGGACATACTCAAGAAGAAGGCATTGACTATGATGAAGTCTTTGCACCAGTGGCTAGAATTGAGGCAATAAGAATATTCTTAGCTTATGCTTCTTATATGGGTTTTACAGTCTACCAAATAGATATCAAAAATGCTTTCCTGTATGATCCAATTGAAGAGGAGGTACATGTATGTCAACCTCCAGGTTTTAAAGATCCTGACCATCCTGATAAAGTTTATAAAGTTGTGAAAGCACTATATGGACTTCATCAAGCACCCAAAGCTTGGTATGACACATTGGCCACTTATCTTTTGAGAAATGGCTTTCAAAGAGGACAGATTAATCAAACTTTATTCATCAAAAGTCAAAAGGGGCATATCTTGGTTGTTCAAATCTATGTAGATGACATTATTTTCGGATCTACCAAGAAGGAGCTTTGTGATGAGTTTGAGAAGCTTATGAAGGATAAGTTTCAGATGAGTTCTATGGGAGAACTTACCTTCTTTTTGGGATTGCAGGTCCAACAGAGAAAGAAAGGCATTTTTATCAGTTAAGATAAATATGTCCATAAAATTTTGAGAAAGTTCAACTACTCAGATGTGAAGTCTGCCTCTACTCCCACAGATTTGGAAAAGCCTTTGGTTCAAGATGGAGATGCTGATGATGTTGATGAACATCTTTATAGATCTATGATTGGATCTTTGATGTATCTTACAGCATCCAGACCAGATATCATGTTTGCAGTATGTGCATGTGCAAGGTTTCAGGTTTCCCCAAAAACATCCCATCTCTTAGCTGTCAAAAGAATCTTTCGATACCTTAAAGGCAAACCATCTCTAGGTCTTTGGTATTCTAAGGATTCTCCATTGGAGTTAGTTGCTTACACTGATAGTGACTATGCTGGAGCTACACTTGATAGGAAGTCAACCACTGGAGGTTGTCAGTTTTTGGGAAATAGGTTGATTTCTTGGCAATGCAAGAAACAAACTGTAGTTGCCACTTCTACAACTGAAGCTGAATATGTGGCTGCTGCAAGTTGCTGTGGACAAGTTCTCTGGATCCAAAACCAATTGCTGGATTATGGGTACAATTTTATGAACACTGTTATTTATATTGACAATACTAGTACTATCTGTATAATAGAAAATCCTGTTCAACATTAAAAAACAAAACATATAGAGATTAGGCATCATTTTATAAGAGATTGTAATGCTAAAAAGTTGATTCAAATGGCTAAAATTGACACTCAACATAATGTAGCAGATCTTCTTACAAAAGGTTTTGATGCTGGTAGATTTTAGTACTTGGTCTCAAGTATTAGAATGCTCAATCCCTAAGGCCCAAATCTCTTGTTTGTTTTGTAAAGTTTATTAAATGTTAGTACTGATATGTCTGTGTAAATTAATATCGCTAGTTCTAATTAGTATTGCTAGTTATATTTAAAACTGTTTGTTAAAACTGTTACTTATAATTAGTACTGCTAGTTATTTCTATGTTAATCCTGTTAGTAACACTTAATACTGTCAAACATGACAAATGTTTAGATTATGTTTTTTCTTGGTTTTAAGCTAACTTTTTTAGGATAAACAATGAAGTGTGAAATTGGTTACTCCATAATGTATTATTTGCGGGGAGGCAAAATGTTGGTTGTTCTTGAAGTGTTGGTAGTGCCACCACACAACAAATGGTCATCAGTTCACCATGTCTAATAGACATCAAGAATTGACTAGTCCAGAGCAAACGACTACTGGTAAAGACTTCTCAAATCCGTTGATAGTTGGTAGTTTACTCAAAACTATATGGTCATCAATGTACCATGTATTTACAATGAAGCATTGGCTAGTCCAAATCAAACGGCTATTGGTAAAGACTTCACAAATCCGTTTATAGTTGATAGTTTACTTAAAACTATATGGTTATCATTGCACCATGTTTTTCTAATAAAGCAATGGCTAGTCCAAAGCAAACGGCTATTGGTAAAGACTCCTCAAATCCGTTTATGGCTGGTAGTTTGCCAAAAACTACACTTTGTGTGGTTTTGTGAGCTAAAAGAAAAGAGAGAATTGGTGAGCTCAAAAACAGAAAGAGATCTGTATGAAAAATAGACAGAGTGAAATGTGAGTTAAAAGAATTAAGAGATTCAATGTGAGCGTAAAAACAAAAAGAGAGATTGTGTGAATATATCTTTGAATGATACAAAGGTTTGAAGTTTGTACTGCTGTTGGTAGAGAAGTTAATACTGCTAGGCTTATTTTAGTTCTGCTAGACCAAATTTAGTACTGCTGGATGACCGTTAGTACTGTTTGGCTCTAACATATTTTTTCATAAATTAATAGAGCCGTTGAGATATTTCCGCCAAATACCTATGGAATAGGGGTTTGACCAATTAGACTTTTGTGATCCTACTATAAATTCGCATGGTTAATTCACGATAACTTCTAATTTCTATATCATTGCAATTAACTTTCTCCAGCCTTCATACTTACATATACGCTCATATCCCACTCGCTTACTCATAGTTTTATTCATGGCAAACTTGGAGTTTTGTGACAAGCACAACATGGTAGCATTTTTAGAAAAATCTACAGGAAGTGCAGGGTTTCATCAGATCATTGATTTCCTAAATCGAAGTCACATTTGCTATGCACTCACCAAGAAGCCAGAGGTTTGTGTCTCCTTTATCAAACAATTTTGGAGGTCTGCTGAGGCTTCTACTGATGATAATGGAGAAGTCAAGATTAATGCTACTATTGATGGTCACTCATTGTCTATCACCGAAGGATCTTTAAGACGACATCTCAAGTTAGCTGATCAAGATGGTGTTACTTCTATACCCAACTCAGAGATCTTTGAGCAATTGGCGCTTATGGGATATCACACTGACTCAGATAAGTTAACTTTTCAAAAGGGTGCTTTTTCACCTCAATGGAGGTTTCTTATCCACTGTATTCTTCATTGTATTAGCCCAAAGAAGACTGCTTGGGAGCAGTTTAGTAGTAACATTGCCACTGCTGTTATATGTTTAGCCACCAATAGGAAGTTTAATTTTTCTAGGATGATTTTTGAGCACATGGTGTCTAATATCTCTAGTCCCCATAAGTTTTTGATGTACCCTAGGTTCATTCAAATATGCCTAGATATGCAGAGACACCAGCTTCAACAACACACAAGGACATATCCTGTTCCATCTCTTAGTATGAAAGTGTTTAACAATATGAAGAGACCTACAAAGGCATTTTCAGGACAAGAAGTTGCACTTTTCCCTACTATGTTAGCTGTTACTACACCTTCTACTTCACCTTCCAGAATCACATCCTTACCTTCCTACTCACTTGAACATTTATCTTTTCCTACACCTTCCCCTTCTCCTGAACCTACCCCTGTTCATACCACTGCTGATGTAACACAACCATCACCAACACTCCCATCACCTGGAGCAGAACACCATTTTCCTATACCCAATGAATCACCTCTCCATGCTATTCACTCACATGGAAGTAATGAGGGTAGCCTGAAACTTACTGAATTGATGAATTTGGTTACCAAACTTTCTGACAGGATTGGATCATTGGAGGATGACTCGAAGAAGACAAAGAACACCTACAGTTCTGCATATACCAAACTTATTCTTAGGGTCAAGAAGCTAGAGTCTCAAATAAAGACTGGGAAATCAAGGAGAAAAGCTAGAGTTGTTCTTTCAGATGATGAAGTTCTTGAAGATGATTCTTCCAAACAGGGGAGGAAATTATCTGATGCAGAGGTTCAAAAAAAAGCAAGTACTGAAACTGAACTATTTATTCAAGAAGTGACTCCAACTGAAGTCATTCAAACTCAAGAAGGCAATGAGAAAGTAAGTGATGAAGTTAGTACTGCTAGAGCAAAACAAGGTACTGCTAGTGAAGAAGTTCCAATAGTTAGTACTGCTGAGGTAAATCTTAGTACTACTGGAGGAACTGTTACCTATACAAGAAGGAGTGTAGAGAAAAGGTCAAGACAAGACAAGGGAAAAACCATAATGATAGAGTCTGAGCCTAAGAAGAAATCTAAGAAGGAGCTTGAACAAGAAAGGTTAAGTTATGCTGAAGCCATCAAACATGAAGAGCAAATGAATGAGGAACAAAGAGCTCAAATTGCAAGAGATGAAGAGATTGCTAGACAGTAGGATGAAGAAGAAAGGAAAAAAGCTATGGCTAAAGCTAAGTCTACTAAGAAGATTGATTGGAATGATCCTTCAGTCATCAGATATCATTCTCTAAAAATGAAGCCAAAGACTGTTGCCCAAGCAAGAAGAAATATGATCAAATACTTGAAGAATCAGGGGAACTACAAGATTAGTAACTTCAAGGGAATGTCTTATAATGACATTAGGCCAATCTTTAAAAAGGTTTGGGATTTTAATCAAAATATTGAGCCTATGGATGCAGAGCATGGAAGTGAAAAGCAAAATCTCCTGAAAAGGAAAAGTCTCTTGAAAAGTCTCCTGAAAAGATTGTGGAAGAAGATATTGATATCCAAGAAGAAATGAAAGAAGTTGTTAAAGAACCTGGAGCAAAGAGAAAGAAGTCTATTCCTAGAAAAAGCACAAGGAAGAGACAAAAGATGGAGGAAGATGCTGAGAAGGAAGAACTCAAAAGATTTTTAGACATCATACCAAGAGAAGAGGTTCATATAGCGGTCGAATCTATATCTACAAAGTTTCCAATTGTGGATTGGAAGACTTGTGTTTTGACAGAGACTTTCATGTATTATCAAGTGTTCAGAGGAGATGGCAGTTCCAAAAATTATAAGATATTGAGTGAGATGCTTGAAGACTTTGATAGACTGGATGTAGAAGAATTGTACAGATTAGTCAAGGAAAGGTATAGTGCTTCAAGACCAGAAGGATTTGATCTGATGCTTTGGGGAGATTTACACACTTTGTTTGAGCCTGATAAAGATGATGATATTTGGAAAGATCAGCATGAATACAATTTGATAAGCTGGAGATTGTGTGACTTTTGTGGTATTCACATTTTGTTGATGGGAAATGGGTTAGCAATTCATATGTTGACAGAGAAGACATATCCTTTAAGCCAAGAGATGATTTCCAAGATGTTGAAGAAGAAGTTAGAGGTTGATCATGAGAGTTCATAGGCGATTGAACTCCTAAGGTTTATAAGATCTCAAGTGCAGAAGTAAAAGAAATGTTTGAAAGAATCATCAGCAAAGGAAGAAGACTAGAAGATTTAGTTCAGAAGAAACTTGGTGATTTGAAGGACAATCACAAGTTTAGGGGAGGATTGTTAGGAATAAATCTTCACAAGACTTAATACTGCCAACAGTACTAATGGAGTTAGTACTGCCAGTACAAAACTTAGTACTGCCAGTGTTAATTAATACTGCTAGTAGAAAAGAGTTAGTACTACTGATGGTCAAAGCTGCTGAATTGAAGATAAGGATGCATGGAGATTATTTCGGGATGTTTATATTTAAATTGTAACTGATCCTAAAAGATAGGCTATTATCTTTGTAAACGACTCCTTGTGTTCTATAAAAGGAGATCCTAAGTTTTATAATAGATATACTTTTCAAGTGATAGAAATACTTAGAGAGATAAATTGTAATAGCTTTAAGGTTTGTAACCCCAGTACTACAAGAGTACTTGTATTATTCTAATAATATTGAAGCAGTGTGTTCATTGTTCATTGTTTGTTTAGTTATCACTGTTTCATTGATAAACATCTCTAGAGTATCAAGGTGTAGATTCCGCATACACTTTGGTATACATACAAAGTCTCAATCTTTGTTATTTTGGATTCTTCCAAGATAACAAACACTTTACTACGTAAAGAATCAATCAAGGAGTGGGATCAACATAACCAATCATAGATCTGTAGACATGTACATCTATATCTTCACCATCTTCATCCTTGACTAGTGGCTTATTAGACTCAATAGGAGTAGTAGCTATTCTGATGGACCAAAAATCAAACTTCTTAAGGATGTCAGCTACATACTTGTCCTGACTAATAAAGATTCCATCAGGTTGTTGCTTCACTTGAAGTCCCAAAAAGAAAGTGAGTTCATCCATGGAGCTCATTTGGAATCTTTTGTACATATAATCTTCAAACTCTGTACACATATACTTATTGGTAGAGCCAAAAATAATGTCATCCACATACACTTGGACTAACATAATGTCACTCTTATTCTTCTTGATAAACAATGTTTTGTCTATGGTACCTCTCCTGAAACCATTTTTCATCAGAAAAGAAGAAAGTGTCTCATACCAAGCTCTAGGGGCTTGATGAAGACCATAAAGAGCTTTGATCACCTTATAAACTTTGTTTGGATGAGCAGGATCAACAAAACCTAGAGGTTGATGGACATGCACCTCCTCTTTAATAGTGCCATAGAGAAATGCACTTTTAACATCCATTTGGTAGACAGTAAATCCCATGTATGATGCAAAGGCTAAAAATAACCTGATTGCCTCTATCCTTGCAACAAGTGGAAAAACCTCATCATAATCTATTCCTTCCTCCTGTCTAAACCCTTGTGCTACAAGCCTGGCTTTGTTTTTCACAACTATACTTCTCTCATCCCTTTTATTCTTAAAGACCCACTTTGTGCCAATTGCCTTTTTCCCATATGGCAAATCAACAAGTATCCAAACATTCTGTAATTTAAACTGCAGCAATTCCTCTTGCATTGTTTCAACCCAGCTTTCATCTTGTAAGGCTTATAATATATTCTTGGGATCTTCTTGGGAGAGAAAGCATGCTAACAAACAATTCTGATGATCTTTGTGTTTAGTTATATTCTATTTGGAGATGTAGCTCACCAATGCTTATTGTGCTAAAGAAGCCTTTTGAATCTTTCCTCTTGTTTGAACTACTAACTTAGGATCTCCTAGAATTTGATCTTTTGGATGATCCTTATGAATTCTAAGTGTGGGAATAGGACTAACATTAATGGTGTCATCCATATTGTTAAAATCAGCCACTGCACCCACATTCTCATCATCATAGTCTCCATTGAATATGCCATCATTTAAAAATGCATTAGAATTATCTTCTAAATCATACATATTTGGATCAATGGGTAAATCAGCATTAGGGAGAGTAGATGCATCAATAGGTATTTTTCCTCCAAGATAGACAAATGATGATTCACTAGCATTTGCACCTGTGGGAGTACTAGCGGCACTAACATATGGCGTGGTAGCAGTAATAATAGATGACCTACCACTACTAAGTTTGTTAATATTGGTAGCCTGAGTTGCCCTCTTTTAAGATGCAATATTCCTCTTTTCTTCTTCAAAAGCTTATCTTGTTGCATCATCCAGAGCTTTAGTAACCACTTCTTGAGCAATCATCTTCTCAAGTTCATCATGCAAGACTTGTTCATCTTCTGTCATCTGATGTTGTCCTTCCTTGTCAGCAACATCTTTTGAATCTTATACATCATTGTCTTTAGGATAACTTTCAGAAGGTTTTTCATGTGCAGCTGGATCAACATCTTCTATTGGAATCCTTGTCCTATAAGGATGTAGTGGAAGCAGTATGTATTCTTGAGTAGGTCCTTTATCTTTTCTTGATAAACCTGCAACATAAGAATCTTGTGTACCTGCATCCACATTAACATGATTTTCTACACTAACAGGAATATAGTTCATTGTATTGGTTAGAAAATCAAGATCAAACATCCAATTAGGACTAGTTCCTGCCACATTTGGTTGATCTTCAAGAAAATCAATGTGCATATTCTCTTCTACCCTTTTGGTCCTTTTGTTGTATACTCTAAAGGTTTTACTACTGGTAGAGTATCCAAGAAAATAACCTCATCAGATTTTCCATCAAATTTGCCTAAGGAATCTAAGGTGTTTAAAATGGTCAAGGGGCACCCAAAAGGTCTCATAAAACTAATACTAGGTGATTTACCTATTAATAGTTCATAAGGTGTCTTATTTTGAGGTTTGGTCACTAATACCCTATTTAGTACATAGTAGACAGTATATACTGCCTTTGCCCAAAACATGATAGGTAAGAGTAAGTCTGCTAACATAGTTCTAGCAGCCTCAATTAGGGTCTTGTTTTTCCTTTCTGCAACACCATTCTGTTGTGGAGTTCTAGCCACACTAAACTCCCTTTTTATTCCTTTCTTATCACAGAATTCATTCATAGCATGGTTCTTAAACTCTGTCCCATTATCACATCTAATGATTTTAATATTATGATTTAATTAGTTTTCTAAGCCTATGATAAGTTTACAAAGGATTTCAGATGTTTCATCCTTGGTAGCTAAGAAAAATACCCAACTAAATCTGCTGAAATCATCAGTCACAACCAAACAATACCTTTTCTTATTAATACTTTCTATAGAGACAGGTCCAAACAAGTCCATATGAAGTAATTCTAGGGGCTTTCTGATGATTCTTTCTAACTTGGCCTTACAGGAGGCCTTATGTTGCTTACCCTTCTTGCAGGCAACACAAGTGTGGTCATTCACAAAAACTTTTGAAGGTAAGCCTCTAACTAGGTAACCTTTAACAAGTTTGTTTATATTTTTGAAATTCATATGACCTAATCTCCTATGCTATAATTTAGACTCGTCTGCTGTTGCATTTGCATATAAACAAGTTATATCTCCAGAGGGAACAATGTTCTTTAAGTCCAAGCTGTACACATCATCCTTTCTAGGAGCTCTAAGTACAACTTGACTTTCATCAAGAAGCTTAAAGCTAGGAGACAGGATAAGGCATTCAGTCTCAGTAAAAAGGACACTATTTTTCTTGTCACACATTTGTGAGACAGAGAAAAGGTTAAACTTAAGTTCATCTACAAAATAAACATCATCAAAGTCTAAATTAGCAGTTCTGATTTTACCTTTACCCGTTATTTTACCTCCTTTGGGATCACTTCCAAAAGCCACAAAGCCTCCATTGTAATCTTCATAGTCTGAAAGATAAGCTTTGTTGCCAGTCATATGGCTAGAGCAACCACTATCCACCACTGCATGATCCTGTAACAAGATCTCTGGATTGCCCTACACAAAAGTAAGAGAATTAGTATCTCTTAGGGACCTAAGCCATTACAGACTTGGAAATCCCTTTTGGGTCAACATACTCAACCTTCTTGAGCATAAATGATCCACTGAGATCACTTATTTAGTGATTCTTGGGTTTTAGTTCGTGGGGTACCAGGAAGAACAAGTTTGTTCTTAGCTTCGTTTATTCAACCTAATTTGATAACAAGAGGTACATTTATTTATATGCTAATCCGTGTACATCATGCGAAATCCTTTTGGGGTGTTTTTTGGAAAACCTAATAAGGAGACTCTTTCATGAATCGAGTCCTAATGACGTAGGTCATTATTTATACTGATAAAGTTTCTCATGGAATCGGAGGTTATTGCTACCACAGTCGATGAACTACAAGAAGTTACATCAACAACGATCATTGCGGACCAACCTCTTGTAGGTAGTTCACGATGATCTGTTGGAAGTCCTGAAAATGTGTTAATCTCGCCAACCTCAACAAATAAATGGTTTTACTCCTTCCTCCATATGCAAAAGAATTTAAAAAACAAAAGCAATTTAAAAACGAGGATGCATACATTAAGAATGAGTGTTTCTCAAAATGAAAACTCATAAAGTGTTAAGAGGATGCATACCTTCGTAGGCTATTTGAAGTGACCACTGATGGAGTAAACCCGATATGCCAAACTTGAAACTGAAGTAGAATTCCCCATTCTTGTGACTTAAGCTTGCACTAATGTTAGAAGAACAGTGTACAGAATTTGTGTTCCATTCAAATCTCTAAGTACTCTATACTCACCAAACAAAGTATGAGACTTTTATCACCTCTTGCAATTATCCACATCGTCTTCTGCGTGTGACAATGAGTACTACAACGTAACTCCTTTAAGTGATAGTTATCCAGGTCTTCAACCATCCACCCCGACTGCTGATAACTAGATAACCCAAGTCTTCATTTTAAAACGTAAACCCGAGCAAGTTATCATTGAAAGTCATGCGTCCAATCAACCCCGACTTCAAGATAAAATAAGAACACGCCTTCGTGAAATACAACTTCAATCTCAAATAAGTTATACCCAATCAACTCCGTATTCACTTATAAAAATTAATACCAATGCTAGCCATTACAATTTAAATTCCAATGATTCTTTATGAAGATCAATCCCGGTCTCGTCACTAATCACATTGTCATTACGAACCCCAAAATATAACATTAACTCATAATTAAACTAATAAAATCTACCCATTAATTTTTTATAGAAATTTCGTTTAGTTAAACCCATATCACAAATGAGTAACATGTTCGACACTTTTAAATTGCACAAGCTCAACCAAACTTTGTTTATAATAAACACAAGGCCCAACAACATTTCGTATGACCCATTGCATAAGAAATTTCGAATCAGCCCAAATCATATGACCTAAACATTATAGATATAAGATACACATACCTAATTATAACTATATATTAAAAACCATAAATTGGTTTTCGTGCCCATCTTTAATACACCTCGGGTCAAGAACTCGGGTCAACAACCCGTAACCCGTTTTCTCATTTAATATATTTTTTTTCGCTTAAACCCACCCTGCACCCATTTACACACCCGACCCACCCCTCCACCTCACATACACCCTCCTCTCTCCTTCCACGTATCACACCTAGAGAATTCATAAGCAAACCAAACAAAAAACACATATCAGATTTGCATGTGATATAGGTGCAAATCAATAACCCTAAATCATTTATACTGGAAATCCTGATGAACACCCCATCTCATTTTATAGTTAATTGAAGGATGATTGAGTATCCATCTCTGTGGTTTATTCTAGGTTTTTCCTCTCCACTTATCATTCATCTTCATTACATACCATTGTTCATATATGTTCGAAAAATGATATTGGTTGGTTATGTGTAGGTGAGTTAGGGTTTTAATGGTTGGAGAGGCGCCTTCAAGATTAAAGTTAATTTTACCTGCAATGTGAAATTTGTGAGGTATATGTAAATCTTGATTCTAATTATTCTTGGTTAAACTTTTTTATTAGCATATGTATCTGAGATTAAAGGTATGTGTTGTTTTAAATTAGTTTGCAATTGCTTCTTTTCAATTGGTGGGTTAGGGTTTAGTTGAATTGGTGGTGAGTGGTGATGGTAAAGCGGTGGAGATGGTGGTTGAGAATTGTGGTTGTTGAGATGAAGGTGTCTCATAGGGGTGAAGGTTTAACAGATATAGGGGGAACCAAATTAGTGTGTTTGAATGTGTAGTTTCTAGGTGTAAATTGTAGCTTTTTAAGTAGTCATATGGCTTATGTAGTAGGCGTATAGCTTATTTGAGTTTAGGCTTATGCTTTATAAGCTCACTTTTGTGGCTTATTTTGAAAATTTTCGGCTTATTTAAATTCATTACGTCATAATCAACTTATATAAGCTGAGAAGTTTCAAAATCAGCCACAAAAAGTAGAATTATGAAACAAGTCGGGTTAAATGCATTTAATGCTTCTGACCAGAATTATGATACTTTTCATAACCATGCTGTGAAAAATGGGATACGTGTCTAAGAGTCGGCAATGATGATAATTTTTTCTTTGCGATGTCTAGCGTACCGAGGCCCGTGCCTTAGCTGGGCAGTCACACAAAGTGTATGATTGCAGCTATGTCGGCCATCTGGTAATGCCATTGTAAAACTTAATCTAAGCCTTATTCGTTAGTATTACACATACGTTGGTGAGAGATTGTACATGCTTTATGCTACTGCCGCATCATCGGCTTCTAGAGCAAATTCTGAATCAAGTTTTATAAATACTGGAGGTGAATATTTTTACCAGCATATTTACATACCTCGCTTATTAATGTTCTCCGCTAATGTTTAGGTAGCTTCTATTTTGCTAATATAGTATTTTGTATCAGCAAAATCAGTTTCATAACAAGTCTGTGTGTTTTTAAATATGGTATTTGTCCAAACTGATACAATTATTTCGTTAAACTCTACAAGGATTTTTTCCAAAACGCACAGAACTATTGCACCCTGCCCAACTATAAACACACCTGCATATTGCTAAACAGAAAAATAATACTGAAAAAAAACACAAATCTAAATCTTAATGTGCGTTAAGTGTGGTTAACTAATGACTTATATTTGATTGGCGTGTAGTGAAAGCGTTGAATGGAATTAAAGCCTCTCTTGCTTTTATTGGCGAAATCCTGGGTATTTTATGTATACAATTTAACACTTATCAGTAATCAGCTTAGTCATATTCTAAAATTGGTAATCACCTTAGTCATATTCTAAAATTTTGTTGCGGCAGATCGCTATTAGCATGGAGTACCCCCCGAGGCCGCCATTCTTTACCTTGAATCTTTTTAAAGCTGCTGCTACAAAAACAGAATTGGGGGATGAGTCTGACGAGTGGCTTAATGAAATGCCAGCCATGGAAGCTGAGGTAAGCTACTAAGATGTTTTGTGTGTTTCCATTGTATTTATGAGGACAAATTTTGTCAACTAATTCTACAATATGTCTGCTATGGATGCGTTGGTGGGTAAATTTGGGTGGGTTAAGTTGTCAAACAAAAAACAGTTAACGAACAAAGGCGGTATAACGATGATATTTTAAACTTCTGGCTTTCTTAAGCGTTGCGAAAGTTATAGTGTGAACCGCACATGAATTTTGGTTTCTCATTCAACTTTTTAACGGCCTAAACCAAGTATTATATGTTTGCTTGCTCAGGAGGACCATACAAGATGATTTCGATCACCACCATCAAGTCGTCTTGCGCAGCAGCAATGCAATTCTTCTACATCAGTCACACCTGCTAATAGCAGTTACCGTAAACATTTTCAAATGAAAATATTAAATTCTATGGTGGATTGATCTATGTTTCATGTGGTGGTAACTATGATGTCAAAGAAAAAGGTAACAACTTATTTGACTCCTTCTCATTAGTTATTTCTAAAATAAGGGGGTGTTTGGGAGTTGTTATTAAAAAACTTCTCTTACAAGTGACTAAGAAAGGAACTTCTAAATTGGGGTTGAAATGAGCGATTAAGATCTGAAATTTGTTCATATCATATGTTTATGGATTTGTTTACTCATTATCATATGTTCATAACATGGTATATATTGGTTTATGCAAGAGTATAATTTGATAGTTTTTTTTTGGTGTTGTGTTGTGGTTTGTTGTAGGTAGTGGAGATAAGTCAATGATGTGCTTCAAAGCTCAAGAAAGCTATTTTTAAGCTCAAAGGTTAGTTACTTTCTCATTCTTTCAATTTTTTTGTCTAATCAAACATATAGCTTTAATAGTATACTGTATGGTAACATGCCGTTCATTTGGATTAGAAGTTAAACAAGAAGTCCAGAATAGAGTAAAAAACTAAAAATGTTGCAGTAAGTTAATATAATTATAAGGAAAAAGTTTAATATATCCCTTATGGTTATGCAAGTGACATGTTTAATAATTAACTAAATGTATCTTTATCGCATGTTTTTAACTTTGAACATAGCGTTTAAAGTTACAAATAACAAATAACAGCATCAAAGGAGTGTCACCGTTGTTTTTAAGGGGTTTTGGGTGGTGAAAATGGGTGTCCAAAATGTGCTCACAGTGGCTATCTGTTGGGCTGCTTATTGTCTACTTAAAGCTACTGCGAAACCCGACATGTCCAAGTATATGTATATAGATGCGAAAAGATACTTTGTTTCAGGTTGATTTGGTTTTGGGCTTATGTTTCATAAACTAGCTAAAAACTTTCAAAATAAACGACAATAAGCCCAAAACCAAATAAGTCGTACGCCAGATAAGTTTTCACCTATATAGAGAAGGAATATGAGCGCTAAAACCAATACTTTTGAATATATGATGCCAAAGATTTATAAAGAAAAGAACTACATATGTGTAATTGTGTAAATGTGTAAATTCAAACTTTGACAGTATTTGAATTTCTCTCACTATGTGTAAAGAAAAGAACTACATATGTGTAATTGTGTAAACAAAACTTTCCCTATCAGTCTATCATAATAAATTAACAAGCTATTAAAAAAAGGAACAACTTTGTGCTGAAGTTCTGATGTTTGTCGCAGTCGCATACATAAATTATGTGTTTTTTGTTTCTGGGTTGAAGGCTGACCAGTTAAAAGAGCTTCAAAGGGAAGATATCATCCATAGGTTAGTAGTTGTGTCATATTAATAACTTAGGCTATTATCTTTAGGCGATCCATGTTTTTTACATAAACGATGTTACGTTATCGTCTGCAGGTGCATCTATAGTTAAAAAGTGGAGCGTAAAGTGCACACATGCTCTTCTTGATGAGAATGTATCACTGAATGTTGATAAAGGTACTATTACTATTTTAATATCTAAATAATATCTATGCGTTATTGCTGGTATGTATGTAATAACATTAATAATGTGTTATGGATGTAATAACATTATAATATCAACTTTTCCATGATATTCAGTTACTTGCAGAGAAGCGTATTGCCAAGCATGCATGATCAGAAGGAAGAAGACCCCGACCTGTCATTCGCACAAGCATTTTCGCCGCTGATATTCGTCAATCCAATTCTGCATCTCATGAAGGT
Source organism: Tanacetum coccineum (assembly GCA_026074375.1). Classification (NCBI taxonomy): domain Eukaryota; kingdom Viridiplantae; phylum Streptophyta; class Magnoliopsida; order Asterales; family Asteraceae; genus Tanacetum; species Tanacetum coccineum. The sequence goes on along the minus strand of BQNB010007382.1, from coordinate 63,048 downwards.
AAATACTTTTCTTTTGTTGCTTACTTTTTGGATCCTAATCCGTTGTGTTACCTGTCGCCTTATGCTAGATCATTTGTTCTAAAGACGCCTCTTTCTTTCTTATTATCATTGACATGGTTAAAGGGTGTTTGGATCTCCTATACGTGTGCATATATGTTTATGTTATTGTTTTAGAGCAAATAAGCAGTTCCAAATGGTGTGAGTACTTGATAAACTCGGTATCTGCATATTAAAATAAGCATTCTGAAACACCTCAAAGAGCTACTTGGAACGTGACTGCATTGCCTAATGCTTATTAACACTGCTTACGGCGTTTTGATTGCTCAACACTGAATTTTCAGTTATGTCCTTACGGCAAGTATATAGAGAAAGAGGTTTTGTAGCCCGGTTACTAGGTTGAGAAATAACTGTTATGTAATGTAATCAATCGATTACTTCTTTTAAGTGTGGATGCACAATTATTATTGTATTAGCAGCTACTAATGCTCATACGGTGATAAGTAATTATAGGTCTAGGGGAGAGAAGTAAATCAGTAACTCACCATGATTCCAACGATAGTTTAGGACTTAATGCCCAGCTAAAGACATCATTGACCTTACTATTATGACATTTACTACGCTGTTGTACAAAAAGGCTACGCACCAGTATAAATTCGCATGGCTATAAGAGATTAAAGTATTATTTGGGGTATAATGCAAGCTTCTTCTTAGGTTGTAGCAAAAGATGAATTAAAGAATATTTGGCATTTACTGGTGAGAAAACGGCATATTTCCTATGTTCATTATACCTATATAGCTAAAAAGAATCTGCTGTAAATCTGCAGTTGATAAGTTTTCACTACTGATAGTTGGATTCTCTCATCATCACGGGTACATAATATCTGTGCAACTTGAATTTAAATCATCTGATGCTTGGTTTGTGGCTTACATTTGCAGGCGGACATGAGAGAAGTTGTTGGTCATGTGATGGCCCTTCCTAGACTAAGGTTCGGTACTCCAAGCGGTAACATGAACCTCAAAGCAGTCGACAAGCAAAAGTGTCCCACTCAATATTATATTCGTTATTGTAAAAGTTTAATTACTTTTAATAGTGTATGCTAACCTTTCATTCAATTTATTTTTTTTAATTGTAATTAAAATTGTGAAATATAAATCCTAATTTTTGATTTACTCAATATTATGGATTTTATTTTGATTACAACCATTGAAAAACACAACACATAAATATTAAGTCAATAAATAAATTGAGAATATATAAGTATACATCACACCTGTCCACCAAAGTATATACACTCGAAGATGCATAGCACAGAATGGGCAAAGATAGAATACCCGCACATATTCAAATTACAAACAAAATTATAATCAAAAATGAGTTACAACACAACAGCTATTACTTGTCAAGACAGTAATAAGCTCGGATGTCATTGCTGTATAAGCTCGGAAACAAAATATTAATATACAGATGTCCCGCGACAACGCGCGGGTTTCAAATCCTTGTTATTTGTCATTCATCTGCCTAACCCTAATCCTCTCATTCATCCGCCCCCATCTTATTACTCCTCAATAGCATATCCAAACTTATAACCCAGTTTCATTACAAGTAACACAAACACATCAATCTAGATATCTCCTTCCTTATGTCTCCAATAACATACGCACCACACATCAACAAACAATCTTATCCATTTAATTCTTATACACACGAACCAGGGTACATCATATAGATCTTCGAATCATCAATTTCACATAATCTCTTTTCTTCTCTTGTTAATCAACAACCATTCGAAGAACAAGTCGGCTTCAAGATCTTTAACCAAGGTCTCGGGTAGTTTGTTAACTTCTTGTTTTCTATGTCTTTCGAACGAAATAAAGGTTGAATATAACATTCTTGTTATCATTCATTCTTTTAAATTATGATATAAACGAGAAGGTTATGCCTTTCATAGATCAATGATGAGTTTTGTTCAAACTTATAAGATCTTTGTACGAAGTTGAACAATCTGAGATCGATTTGTTTTCATTTGTTTTGAGTCTTGGATGGAGATGAGATTGTAGTTTGGTTGATGTTGGAGATTAGATTAGATGTGGTTTGATTGTAGTCTTGAGGAGGATGGGATTAAGTATAGTGTGGATTTGATTGAGGTAGTTGTTCTTGGTTATGGTTGTTGACAGATCTTTCTCTTCATTCTTTTCTATCCTTTTCTTTGATATGACTCGGTTATAACTGGGTTAACTCACTGAGTTAGCTCAACTAAGTTTACTCGGTCAACTCGGTTATTACCGAGTTAACTTGGTCTTGATGTAGGCTGCTTATTTCGCTGTTTAAAACACATCTTCATATTTTGCAGTTTAAACACACCTATCATATTTCGCAGTTTAAACCAATAACCTGCTTATTTCGCAGTTTAAACAAACTGCTTATTTCGCAGTTTAAACAAACTGCTTATTTCGCTGTTTAAATCAAGAACCTGTATATTTTGCTGAATAAGCATAAAGTGCATATTTTGCTGCCTTCAAAAACCCAGAAAAATAAACTTTGAAAAAAGCTGTTTAAACCCGTAAAAACCCACATAATGAACAATAGAATAAGCTACGAAAAATGAGATAAACCAAGGAAAATAAGCTCGAAAATCAGCTTAGTAAAAAGCTGTTGTAACCAGAAATAAATAATATGACCATGACCAGATTTGTGACAAACAAACTCATAAACAATGACAGAACAGGTGACATAACGAGAATATTAATTTTTTGACACAGGAACATAAAAATCAAACCGACCCAAGATTGAACCTGGTTAGCTCTATAATCATTGCTCCGGGGGTCGGAGAGACTCAAACCACAAGATAGCCATGTTTAGAGAGAGAGTAGTGAGAGAAAGAAATATGTAAAATAATATGGAATGTGTGAAAGTTACAAGAGTCTCAACCCCTCCATGAAAGCCATGGAGGGGTATTTATACCACCATACGTTACACAAGTATACTATATTGTCTATTCTAGTCCCTGCGTATGGTGGTATGATAAACTATGGTAATTCCGTAATGTCGTCACATAAAAAGAATTCCTAACAAAAACATTTGATTATTCACAAACACTTTGGATGATTTATTAAAACCTTTTATTATTACTATCTCCATACCAAACCAGCTTTATCATGAAGAAGGGTATATAAGGAGATAAGGTTAGGTATTATCTCATGGTCCAGCCAGAGCCAGAGGGACCTACCCAAGGACATTCCAAAGATAGAATATGAGTTTGTAGGTATAGGAGATGATGGAATAGAAAGGGATAAAGTACTTACTAAGGCATGAGCCGTCATCGGAACAATCACAACATGATGATAGTAAGGACATCTTGGTCAGTACTCAAGGGGTTGAAGAATACAAAAGAAATATGTGTGAAAGGGTTAAAAGAAATGAAAATCCTCCCTACACTAGGAAAGACACAAGGTCAATACATATGCTATCAAATATCATAGGGTTGATATATGGTATTGAAGAAAGACATCACGGATTCAATGCACAACCATTCCTAGTCACTCAAGTTCTTCTAAAAAAGATCTTTTTTTATTTATCACGGAGATTACACACGTTATCTATTGACTTCTCACTCAAATATTGTTGGTACTGAAACAGGTGGCAGTCTGCTCCAGCCTCTGCTCACTCAAATAAAAAACGCACGTATCTTTATAGCCAATGAGATTCATTATAAGATCTCTATAAGACACACTTGAAAAAATAAATTTGTATTTAACATCATAAATACAAATTGTATAGGAGCTTACTACATGTCTTAGTGACATTTACATGACTTCGTGACATTTGTTACCCGGATTTCACAACGTTAATGACTACATTTGGATTTCACGATCATATTTCTGCATCATGATGACATATTGATTTGATTGTGAAGATATCTTGCCACTCTAATACTGGTATTCAAGTCATCAAAAACAAACAATAACATAACCTACTCATGCAACCTTCATATCAACTACTACAACAACAACTCATGATACTACATCGAAAACAACAAAAACTCAATCTACATCATCACCAACATCAACAAAAGACTTAAGCAACAACAACAACATCACATAATTCACCAACAACGTCACCATAATAAAAATACCACATCAACAAAACTCATAGATCAACCATCCAATTCAGAGAAGAACAATATTAGGAAGAAGAGTTCAATGATATTGGCCAGAAATGCGAAATATGGAAAGGTATTTGGGGATGATTTAGGGATAATAAATGAACATGTGCAAGATGCTAGCAATCAAGATGGTTTGTACACACAATGATCTGCCATGGTGGATAAACTGACGATTGAAAAGTCTAAAGAAGTATCTACATGCCATTATTTGGTAAGGGGAGATTGTTAGCTTTCAATGTAATAGTTTAGCGTTTGGATAGAGGTTTATGTTTGTATTAGATAAGTGAACGTCTCGTGACTGACATTGTTAGCCAACTCATGGGCTACGTCAATCTATTAGATATTAGGCTTCGCAACAATGCGCGACCGCCTAATACCTCGTCGATATACATATATACAAGAAAGAGAATAATTAAACTGCTTGTTTGAACATAGTTATATAATAAAGAATTATGTGTAGTTATATATGAAGTATAATACCAAGACATTGGTTTAATAGTGTTCAAAGTTGTATATACCGACTTAAAATTTAGACTTAACTCATGTATAATTGTACATAAATGTCGAAAGCATAAGGAAAAGTATACGAAATTACAAAGTAGTTAATAAGGAAAAGTTGAAGCAAAATATTAACTACACAAATTATCAAGTGACAACAATTCCTTACAACACCCCACTAATACTACTATACCCCATTAATACTACTATGAAAAATGATTGGGATGACTAATTCACATTTTTTTGACAAAATAATATATATATAAATAAATTGAATCAATATTTAACAAACATTGAGGATTGACAATATTACATTTGAAGTTGTTGATACTTGTGAGATCATCTAACACTTGACAAATATATATTACAAAGAAGTGTGTGGACAATAAGCTATATCAAGAAGACTTGGACTCTTAAATGATATATGAAACCCAATTGATACTTGACACTTGAGGAGATTTTCATGAAAATAAGATTGAGTAAACTTTGAGAAGATGTTGTAAATTGTTAGCTTGGAAACAAAATTCTCTCTTGAAAGTGATACCATCATGAAGGATTGAAAAAGAAAACTTTATTGATGATTCATTATAAATCTTGGATAAACTCTTCAAAAGTTAGTCCCATCTTTGAATTGTTCATGCTTTCACCAACATAAATGCCCAAAGACTTACCTAAATTTTTATCGTTGTGCAAATTCGGACCTACTTCTTCATCACCCGAGTAATCATAGTTATCATCAATGACTAAATCAAGATTGACCTTTTGCTTTGATTTTTTTACCTTTCATTTTTTTCTTCACCACTGGTTTGAATTTACCTTGACCATCTTTGATATTTTCTTTTGCTTTCATTTTTCTTTCTTTTGCTTCTTGAATATTTTTCCTAGCTTGAGTACATATTTCGTGCCCAATATCGTTGCAACACATATTATGAGCATAAGAAGATTGTTCAAGAGAAGAAGGAATGCTTACTTGAGGGTTTACATTAGTTGTTTCACATTGTTGGAGAAGAGTAGAAAAAGAAATTGTAGGGTTTAGATTAGTTTGTTTCACACTCTTCAATACCACGTGAATGTACATCCCTTTTAATCTCATAAGACAAAATAGTATTTGGTTGACAAGTTGGTGATGGTAACACCTTGGAAAGAGAGAGCCTCTTTAACTCTGTCAAACATATTATTATAAACATTACTTTGAAGAGTAGTTTGAGGGGAATCCATCGACAAGGATAACCAATTCACATGATTAATTATATGTCTACTTTTATTGTTGGACAAGTGGACTCCACTATTTATTTTTTTTAACATTCACCATTAATCATGTCACATGTATCAAGATCCACATTTGGCATAACATTTGGTATACCGTATGCCAATCACTACTCTACTACTATACGTCTATACCTACCAGTCATAATATATCATTTTCAGCTGCAAACTATTAACAATAATCTAAAATTTTGGGAAGGCCATGACCCTCTCTTGCGTTCCGCCGGTGTGTGAGGAACCCTCAGTAAAACCCCATGTTTGCCCACAAACTCTTCTCCGAGTTGCCACGATGTCCATAAAAGTTACGAACAAACTTTAATGCCAGCATGTGTTAATCTATATCTCGCGAACTACTTGTGCATGTAGAGATCATGTGGTAATAGGTAAAACTTCACATCATAATTGGATTCAAACAAACATGAAATCTTAACCAAAGTTATTGAACTAAACCAATTTATTTGGTCACGTTTTAAATAAGTACCATTGTCCTCGCCTCCTTCTCATTGGTCAATCCAAACTCACACGGATCACCAAAACTCGCACCCTCGCCCATCCGATCAAACCCAAATCCAACGGCCACAAAAATACACACAAAAAACATGTTCCCAACCAACCAAACAACTTACCATATATATAAACCCCACATTCACCTTATTCCCTCCAACACACATTTCAAACATCCCAACGGTTCTCCTTACTTTTCTAAACATTTTCTAAATCGGTGCGTAAATGGAGGCAGGTGGAAAGATTAAGAAAGGTGCAGCTGGTAGGAAAGCTGGTGGTCCTAAGAAGAAGCCCGTTTCGCGGTCTGTGAAAGCTGGTCTTCAGTTTCCTGTTGGTAGGCTTGGGAGGTATTTGAAGAAAGGTCGGTATGCTCAACGTGTTGGTACTGGCGCTCCGGTTTACCTTGCTGCTGTCCTCGAGTACCTTGCTGCTGAGGTAGTGCTTTTAATTATGTATATATCTGTTTTGGCAGGCTTGTAAATATACTGAACGTTTATTCTGAAATGTAGGTTTTAGAGTTGGCTGGAAATGCAGCTAGGGATAACAAGAAGAATAGGATTATTCCTAGGCATGTTTTGTTGGCTGTGAGGAATGATGAAGAGTTAGGAAAGCTTTTGAATGGTGTGACGATTGCTCATGGTGGTGTACTTCCGAATATCAATCCTGTTCTTTTGCCAAAGAAGTCCGCTGTCACAAAGGACCCCACAAAATCGCCGTCAAAGGCTACAAAGTCGCCATCAAAGGCAGCCAAGGAGCCAAAGAAAGGGAATACGAGGCTGTTGGTTTTATAGGTGTGTCAAGAACATCATGTTGTTTGTCTGAAAGATAACAAAATTAACCAAGGAAGCATAGCGGTAGATGACTAAGTAGGAACGAATTATGGTTAGGATTATCGTAGTATTATGACTATCGTCTAGATTCTAACTTTAATGAAGTGCATGATGCACTCTAGAATTAGAACCTTCTAACTTTAATGAAGTGCATGATGCACATCTTGTTTGTATGAAATGAAATTGGTGTTAATGAAGCTATGCCTTCTTTATGTTTTTTACTTCTCATAATGTTGCAGTTCATTATACACAAAGATAATTGATACTAGGTAGGATTTTGAGTCTTTTAAAAATTACATTTGATACTGTGAAAACAACAGTAATGGCAATTCCAACTAGCCCAAAGAATGAAGAAAAGTGAGAAAAGGATTTGAATTCAGTTGATCATAAATCAGTTTATGTTGTAGAGTTGTATGTTGGGCTAAGTGTTGGGAATTTTGTATGGTGTTTCCTCTTGTATTTCACTTGGCTTTTCTCTAACTTGGAGATTGCCTTGTGTTTTGCTCCTTTTTGAGCTTTTTTATAAAATTCAAGCTGTTCCAAAAAAAAGTTTATGTGTTGCAAAGAAAGGTGCTAAACTTAAGTTTCTCAAGTCACTACTATTATACAGGAAAGATCTTCAAAGTAAAGCGCGTAATGGAAGATTGGAGTCTCTAGGTGGTGTACTCGGCATTAATCTTCACATAATCATAACTTAAATCACATCCCCACGCAGTCCCTGTTCCTGGTCCATCTCCTATTGAGTCAAAGAAAATCAAAGTCAAATGAGTCCAAGGTATAAATGTATAGTTTGAAGTTGCATGGTGCTTAACCAAGAAACTTACCTATGGATATTTGAATTTTGACGGTGCCATGAGCATCACCAGCCTCCTTGAGGTAATTACTAGCAGCAGACCTGCATTAATACAAGGTTCTTAGTTTCAACATATCAGTACGTGTATTAAAGTAAACAAGATGGGTGGGGTCAGGTTATATAAAGCACATCTAGCACGGGGCGAGGTGAGGTACTCAGTTGACCCACAAACACTTTTCTGTCCATTTTCAAAATATTATACGGTATATTGAAGACTGTATACTATATATGATTACAAAAACAATACTATAACAATAAAATTCTTAAATCTTTGAAAAATAATAATATTAAAAGGCTGTATGCATTTGAAAAACATATTGTGGGCGACTTTCAACCAGTTGGATTAGTGCCCCTTTTATCTGGGATAAGACAGTCACCTCTAATGTCTATGTGCATGTGTATTTAGAGGAAACAAATGTTCAAGTGCATGATCGAGTTTGTTTTTACCTATCAAAAGGAAGTGGTTGCCATCCCTCCATAAGCAGAATATCTCCAAGAGCTATTCTGAGTGCATCTGAGTCGAACGGAATTCCTGCATACCCTGCAGCACAAGCTATGCGCCCCCAGTTTGGATCCCTACCATAAATTGCAGCCTATTAAAAACAAAAAGAAATCATTAGCAACAATAAATACTCAATTAAGAGTTCATATCAGACACATATATCCACATTATCATGCCTTGGTAAGAGATGAAGATGCCGCTGAGCGTGCTATCTTTGCTGCTTCAGCTTCACTGCCTGCACCAGTTACAGTCACCTGCACAATTGGCACGCATACCCCTCTGTTACCGACTTACCGTAGCATTTGTGTTCAACATCTTTCGTCTATTTTTACATTTTATAGAAATATGAACAATTTACACTTTTGTCCTTTCTTCAAAGAAATTTAGGATAATGTTTATGCCAAATAAATACCCGTTTACTCGGAACACTTCCAAATGTTAGGAAAATTTTAGTGCGTTTTGATCATAAAAAAATTAATTTCAATAAGAAAATTTGAATAAACACATTATGGATATATCCAGACCTCAACGAAGTCGAATCATGTTGCCCCTTCTCCATCCCAAGCTATTGATTTGGCGAGCCCTTGCATTACCTGAATAAGATCAACAAACACTTGTTGATTTGACATGCAAAGGAACATCCGGTTTCTAGAATTCTAGGTAAAGACTGGGTTTAAAAAAAATACTGCATCAAGACACATCTGTAGTACCATTGCCCTCACCTCCTTCTCATCGGTCAATCCAAACTCACACGGATCACCAAAACTCGCACCCTCACCCATCCGATGAAACCCAAATCCAACGGCCAGAAACCTCACAAAAATACACACAAAAAACATTCTCCCAACCAACCAAAACAACTTACCATATATATAAATCCCATATTTACCTTATTTCCTCCAAGGCTCCAACACACAGGTGGAAAGATTAAGAAAGGTGCAGCTGGTAGAAAAGCTGGTGGTCCTAAGAAGAAGCCCGTTTCGCCGTCTGTGAAAGCTGGTCTTCAGTTTCCTGTTGGTACGATTGGGAGGTATTTGAAGAAAGGTCGGTATGCTCAACGTGTTGGTACTGGCACTCCGGTTTACCTTGCTGCTGTTCTCGAGTACCTTGCTGCTGAGGTAGTGCTTTATTTATTTATATATCTGTTTTGGCAGAGTTGTAAATAAACTGAACGTTTATTCATATAATGAAACGTTTTCTGAAATGTAGGTTTTAGAGTTGGCTGGAAATGCGGCGAGGGATAACAAGAAGAATAGGATTATTCCTAGGCATGTTTTGTTGGCTGTGAGGAATGATGAAGAGTTAGGAAAGCTTTTGAATGGTGTGACAATTGCTCATGGCGGTGTTCTTCCGAATATCAATCCTGTTCTTTTGCCAAAGTCGTCCGCTGTCACAAAGGACCCCACAAAATCGCCGTCAAAGGCTACAAAGTCGCCATCAAAGGCAGCGAAGGAGCCAAAGAAAAGGAATACGAGGATGTTGATTTAATTAGGTGTGTGGAGAACATTGTGCTGTTTGTTTGAAAGATAAAATTAACCAAGGAAGCTTCGTTAGGGGTAGATGACTGTACTAGTAGGAACAAATTATGGTTAGAATTATGATAGTATTATGAGTATCGTCAAGTATTAGAACCTTTTAAGTTTAATGAAGTGTATGAAGCACAACATCTTGTTTGTATGAAATGAAATTGGTGTTAATGAAGTTATGCTTCCTTTATGTTCTTTACTTCTCATAATGGACAGGACATGACCAAGGTATAGTAATTGATACTAGGTGGAGTTTTTTACAAACAATATTTGATACTGTTCGAAAACAACACTAATGGCAAAGAAAGGTGATAAAAAGGATTTGAATTCAGTTGATCATAAATCAGTTTATGTGTTGCAAAGAAAGGTGCTAAACTTAACTTTCTCAAGCCACTACTATTATACAGGAAAGATCTTCAAATTAAAGCATGTAATGGAAGATTGGAGTCTCTAGGTGGTGTACTCAGCATTAATCTTCACATAATCATAACTTAAATCACATCCCCACGCAGTCCCTGTTCCTGGTCCATCTCCTATTTAGTCAAAGAAAAACAAAGTCAAATGAGTCCAAGGTATAAAATATAGTTTGAAGTTGCATGGTGCTTAACCAAGAAACTTACCTATGGATATTTGAATTTTGACAGTGCCATGAGCATCACCAGCCTCCTTGAGGTAATTACTAGCAGCAGACCTGCAGCAATACAAGGTTCTTAGTTTCAACATATCAGTACACGTATTAAAATAAAAAAGATGGCCGGGTGGGTCAGGTTATACAAAGCACATCTAGCACGGGACGAGGTGAGGTACTCAGGTTGACCCACAAATACTTTTCTGTCCATTTTCAAAATATTATACAGTATACTGAAGACTGTATATATGATTACAAATACAATACTATAACAAAATTCTTAAATCTTTGAAAAAAAAATAATAAAAAAAAGGTTGTACGCATTTCAAAAACATATTGTGGGCGACTTTCAACCAGTTGGATTAGTGCCCCTTTTATCTAATCTAATTGACCCTATCATAAGCACAGATGGGATAAGACAGTCACCTCTAATGTCTATGTGCATGTGTATTTAGAGGAAACAAATGTTCAAGTGCATGATCGAGTTTGTTTTTACCTATCAAAAGGAAGTGGTTGCCCTCCCTCCATAAGCAGAATATCTCCAAGAGCTATTCTGAGTGCATCTGAGTCGAACGGAATTCCTGCATACCCTGCAGCACAAGCTATGCGCCCCCAGTTTGGATCCCTACCATAAATTGCAGCCTATTAAAAACAAAAAGAAATCATTAGCAACAATAAATACTCAATTAAGAGTTCATATCAGACACATATATCCACATTATCATGCCTTGGTAAGAGATGAAGATGCCACTGAGCGTGCTATCTTTGCTGCTTCAGCTTCACTGCCTGCACCAGTTACAGTCACCTGCACAATTGGCACGCATACCCCTTTGTTACCGACTTACCGTAGCATTTGTGTTCAACATCTTTCGTCAATTTTTTACATTTTATAGAAATATGAACAATTTACACTTTTGTCCTTTTTTCAAAGAAATTTAGGATGATGTTTATGCATAATAAATACCCGTTTACCCGGAACACTTCCAAATATTAGGAAAATTTTAGTGCGCTTTGATCATAAAAAAAATTAATTTCAATAAGAAAATTTAAATAAACAGATTATGGATGTATCCAGACCTCAACGAGGCATGTTGCCCCTTCTCCATCCCAAGCTATTGATTTGGCGAGCCCTTGCATTACCTGAATAAGATCAACAAACACTTGTTGACTTGACATGCAAAGGAACATACGGTTTTTAGAATTTTAGGTAAAGACTGGGCCTAAAAAAACATACTGCATCAAGACACATTTGTAGTTGTGTTGCTTCAGAACTTTGCAGTGCTGATATCATGTTTGACCCAGAAAGGCCACTAGCTAAAGCAATAATGGTATCATTGGTGCTAGTATCCCCGTCTACCTACAATATATAATAGACCACAGTTAGAAATTTAGCGTGGGTGAGTGGATAGTGGTTAAAATTTTCTTCAACAGTTCCGAAATAGATCATGCAGAACCGAATCATGTTGACTTCTGATCTTGTGGACCAAATCAACTTCAACCCTTTTTGTAATGATAACTAATGGTAAAAGATGTAACTTTAAATAGTAAGCCAATGAAATTTTACGTTTTATTAATGGACTCCCAAAAAGGAGTGATGTTGCAAATTTAGACACGTGTGATTATACATAAAAGGACAATCAAATTCATCAACAACGGTGCTCGTGCTACTCACAGTGATCTGGTTGAAACTTCGATTTACAGCAATCTGTACCATCTTACGCCAAACATCAGTGTCTACAAGAGCATCAGTGGTTATAACCTGAAAAACCAAACAAGCAGATATGGTTTTATAACATACATGGTTTAAAAGTAATGTCAAATTCATTGCAACACATTTTGTGGTATAACAATGATAGTCCATAGATAGGTAGTTTACATACACCAAGAAGTGTTCCCATATTTGGGTGGATCATTCCGGAACCTTTTGCCATTCCCCCAACTTTTATGCGGGTGCCGCCAACCTGCAAGATACCGTTATAACAGATAAAAATAAGTACGGAGTATATGGGACTTTTACTTCTAGTGAGTAAAAATAAATTTCAATTATACTCATGTTAATGTATCGGATAAACAAGACGCAATTAATACAGCTATCAAACTGCCCAAACAAATCAGACCACTAGGTTCAAATGAAGTGGATACAGAGCTAACGCCTGTTAATATGTTGACCACTATGAAATACACTAGTGTATATGTATAAGGACCACCCTCTGATCCATTTTAGATGTAAAAGGATAAAAAAAGGCAATCAAATTAAAAAGATGTATGATAGTGAAAGGATATATAATATCACATTTATACCTCAAGCTCTACTGCCACACTCTTGCTCACAAGATCGGTTGTTGTTATCGCCACAGCAGCAGAATCTGCTCTGCAAACAGTTGTTGAAATTTATTACTCTTTATCCCCACAAAAACATCGCAGCACTTCCCTTTTCTGGTAGTTTTTGATTCAAGTACTTTTTTATCATTTGTAATTATCACTTGAAATTAGCAACTTTAGAAATTTTGGTTTTGGTTTTGTACTTAGGAAGGGGCATTTTAGACATTTTGCCATAAGTTAAACTTTTTATTAGTCTTTGTGTCAAGTCAATATTTCATTTAGCTTTTGGACAAGAACTACTTCTACCGACTAGAAGTACAATCAAGAATCAATGAAGCATTTGAAGAAAAAGTATAAATATATAAAATGGACGAAAAAGATGAACTGCTTGAGTTGAAAGATAGGAATTAGTACTTACGCCTCGACGCTTGGTGAAAGCAAACTAATCAACTTAGGAAGTGAGTTGAGAAGAGGCTCCTGCACATAAACATGATACATTAACTGACACTTAAATTTAACAATAAATGAATTGCTCTTAATTACCTTCTTTATTCGTTGCCCAATCACGCCGGTCGATTCAATTAGAATTTCATCCGGCCTCACTTGAAGTAGCTGTAGAATTTTCATATATCAGTATCGCTATCGTCATAACAAGAGATAGGAAACCCTGCTGAAGTATACATACCTTAGCAAGGGCATCTGAACAGTCTATTACATCTTGGTAACCTGCATCCCCCTGGAAGTGGTACAAGAATCACATACAAACTTCACGAACCATGAATTGAATCAAACCAAACTGTACAAGACCTTGAACCGTTTATAGGAAACACGTTTCACAGGCAACATGAATTTAAATCCCTTGTCTCAGATAAAAGTTACCGTTGCTGCATTTGCTTGACCAGCATTTATCAACACCGCACGAGCCTAAGAGGTTGCATTTTTGAAGTAAGTATAATACGTTTAATTGAATTTATTAATTAAAAAAGGAGTCGTAGAGATGACATACCGTTTTAGATTTTTCTAATGTACGTTTGCAATAAACAACAGGCGCAGCTGCAACCACGTTTTTAGTAAATGTTCCTGATTAAGTTTGTCATAAGAAGAGGATACATCATAGGTAAGTTAGATGGCACATGTTTGCTAGATTGTTTTCACTCTAATAGTCTAATTGATCGAAGCCTTTTGAAGCTGTAAAAGGTCAACTACATTGGAATGAACCTGCAGCAACAGCATCTACATCACAAGTGACGAGTGCAAGATCAGGCTTTGGTCCTAAGGCTCGCAATCCTCCATACATCCCTGCAGCTTTGAATCCCTCCGCAGCAGTAACTCCACCAGGAATCTTCAGGATTAAGATACTTTAGTTAATGATAATGTCAATACAAAATATTCGTCAGGTCAACATTTCAAGCACATATTAAATACCAAATCCATTACCTGTTTCCATGGCCCTTCAGGCAAAAATATTGGAGCAGCCGCAATATAATTTGACGTCTCGCTTGCAACTGATGTCATAGCCAAAATCCGAAAGTCTCTTTTCGAAGAGGTATATGAACTCAATACCTACAAATCAATAAAACCATCTGTTTATATTATAAACTAGAGTCTCAATTCCAGAATTCTCATCAATCTGATCGCACCAAAGGGCAGTGCCAGAAAATTAGTATTTCGAAGAATGCTGGTTTCTCTATCCTTAAGGAATTCAAAATTACGCGGCATATATCAACACCTTGTGAAACTCCATCAAAAAAATCAGAGAAAGCTCCAATGACCCAGCCCTATAGCATTTCTTATGCACAAACATATGGCTCCCTATAATTCTGATCGGAAACATTCTTTCTCTCGAATACATACTTAAACATGTATTTACTTTTACAAAAGTGGGGTAAGATGATAATCTTGGATAATCTACTTAAATCGTGTTTGTTCCTTTTAAAAAAAGTATTTCTACCCTTAGCTGCCTGGGTATCACGAAATTTCTATTGGGATAATTCAAGACAAGCACTTAGATTCAACTAAACAAAACTAAGAGAGTATTTAAATTTCGTATGTTCCAGATGAGACCAAAACATCTGTTGACAACAAGAAGAATTCGACAGTTATTGGCGGTTAAAAAATGGTTAACAACCAAGACTGTTGCCCGATTTTGGTGGGAAAACAGTTAACTTATTTGGAGCACTAAATATACCGTTTGGATCGAAGCGCTGCCCCGAACCCCACCGGAACGCGGCTCCCCCTCAACCCCCGCTCGCCGTGACTTTTTTTATATGTTTATTTATGTGGGTTCCGACTCGATATTTCGAGCCTAATCCCAGGGAGACTACCCTTTTAGATAGCCCGGAGTCGGCGCAGGTGAACCTCCTAGGCCACAAAGGGTTTAATTTTCTCCCCATTCGATCCAAACCCTTGACCTCCGTTTTGGAAGGCTGGTATTATTACCGTTGGGTCACCCCTTATGGTCAAACAAGTATTAGCTCAAACGAGTATGCACTCCGCACCTCCTAACCAGTATCCAGGCTTAATACGAAATCCCATTAATCTCTAGTAAATAATTTCGCCAGCAATAATCAAATATTCATATTACAAGTCCAACTAATACCTCATCTTATAAACAATGCAAAATATATAAAAAAATATTAAATTTGTTTTCCATCATTTAACACTTAGTTTCCATTCAAGTTGAGTGTATAAAGAAATGTTAAGTGAGTTGAATAAGGACTTACCTTAGGAGAACTAAACTGTGGTAGCTTAACTGAAACAAATTGGGGAGGATGAACAACACACAGTGACAACATTGTTTTAACTAACTAAAACAACTATGTTATGTTATGATTCGAGTGTTGTAAGTTTGTGGGTCGGCGAATAAAGAGAGTTATTAGGGTTTTACAACATAGTTAAATGATAAAATAAAAAGATTGTGTTGTGACACATGAATTAAGACATTTTTTTTGTTTTTTTGTTACAGTGAATCAAGACATTTCTTTGGTTGGGTGTTGGAAATATGATGCGGAAAGTGCAAGATGTTTATTTTCTTGGTCATGTGTCAAAAATACACCTCTATTTAAAAAATAATATGCGGGTTTTGTTAGTTGTTAGTGGTTCATGTCCAGCAGTGACATTCAATTAGGCAGTATGTTGTATCCTGAACCCGCCTGTACTTCCTTCTATTCCACCTGAAGGGGTAAAAGCCCCGGGTGGGACTCGAACTCGAGACCTCCCCTAGCCAAACATCTCATCCCCAAGCTCCTCCCAGTTGATTAAGATCGCGATCTTGATTGCAGGATTGTACTTCCGATCTTACATTAGAAAACTAGTAAGATTGAAGTAGGATCGGAGATAACATAGGATTAAAGTAAGATCGTGAGATAACTAGTAAGATCGTAGGATCGCTATTGATTACGATAAAACCTAATTTTTATTATTAAACAAACTTTTAAAAAAAATAAGCCTAGTATCTAAATTTGACCCAATTAAAAAATTAAGCCTAGTATCCAAATTTGACCCAATTTTACCTTTATACATGACCAAACTTTACTTGTGTTGATTATTTATATTATTACGGTGTTTAAACTTTGAAAATTTTATTCATATTCACTTAAATTGGTCTTTTGTATCGAATTTTATAAGGAACTCTATAACACTACAACCACTTTTGTAAGATCTTACGATCCCGATTTGAATTTATGATCCCAATCTTGCGAAAACAAAAACAAACCTAAATAGGATCGCGATCTTGATGAACTTGATACGTACCCCAGTTAACCCGAATCATTATTTTTTTTTAAAAGCTTTTGTTCTGGTTGAACCATATTCCCCAGTTAACCTGAACCATTCTTTTCTTATAATAGCTTTCGTTCGGGTTAATCCGTACCCAATTGACCCGTACTATTATAAGGGTCAGGTTCCAGACTTCCAGTATATTAAATAAGCAATCTCCAACACCCCCTAAGAAAACCAATCCAATTTACAGTCTGTAGTTTCAATTTTGAAAATAAAACAAGTTTGGTTTTCAGTAAATACAAGACAAATAACCAAATTTTGAGCAAATCTCTAACCCAAAAGAGCAAATAAAATCAAACCAAACCAACTATAAACTTGATCATTAATTTGTTCCTTGTTAAAAAACCTAGTGGATATGTAAATTGATCAGTCCTGGGCTTTACAACCAAAACACACAACGATTGCCAAATAGAAAACATTTAAGGCATGACAATCTCTTCAAGCAACTAGTTAGCAATCAAGTTCCTGTAAAGCCATTAATTTAGAATTCCATATAACGTAACAACATTGTTCATTCAAAAGCCATGCGAGCTGTCATAAATTCTACTACCAAATTCAAATACAAAATGAGAAGAATAGACTCATAGCAAACTTCTTCAAGAATAGAAGTTTTATGTGATACATGCTACACGAGCCAAAAGATTGCCTTCCTAGTTACCACACCAACCAATGGTCTTGTTTGTTCTGAAGCCAAGCTCAGACGATTGCTGAGATTCGGGTTGAGGAGGAGGTCTGTACTCCTTAGGCTTTGCAGGATCAACAAAAATAACCCATCCATCCAAAAACTTGGCATTCATTCCTTCACGAGCTTTCTCAGCTTCCTCTATTGATGCATATGTAACAAATGCAAACCCCTTTGATCTCTGAGTGGGTCGATCCATGATTACTTTTGCTGCAAAGACAAGAAAATAAAGAGCATGGTGTTATATGAGCGTAAATGGTTACGGGGGAGGACGGATGCAAATTACAGAAAGTAAATATGATTTCTTTACCCTCTACAAGCTGACCAAAAGGGGCAAACGCTTCTCTAAGTTTTTCGTCAGTAGTATTTCTATTTAAACCTGCATATGACATTCAAAAATAACATCAAGAAACCCATGTAACAACCCAATGTTAATCTTACGCCAAAGGGTAATTGCGCCTGTGCATAAGACAAACGAAAACTTTATATAGACAGGTGGGTCCGAGAGGTAATTTGTCCAAGAGGTAAGTTATTACATTACATGTAATAAAACAGAGATTTAATTACTTTCCTCCAGCCACCTTTCAAACAGTTATGCTATATGCTAGTACCCGTAATAAAGGCAGATCATTGACCAACTTTGGTATTACATAGCTCATTAACCCGTAGGTAGGACCCTTTGAGAGTTTACATCGCTCATTAACTCTAATCGCTTATCCTTTTTAGTACACTGAAATATGTATTAACTAAATGCCGAAGAAATTCACCCTTGAAGATTACTATACTTTCCAAATAATAACTCGCTTATATTCCACCTGACATAACTTCTGAGACTCATAGTATCTTCGGTAGAGGAGGCCATTTTAGACCCATTGGTTATTTATGGGTCAAGTTGGTTAATATTTAGCAGGTGATGGGTTTTGTTGGGTCTTCTACATTTTAGATGGGTCTGTATTGGTATTTGAGATAATCTCCAATTGTGTAACAATTAACCAACGTGTTTAGGGCGGATCTAACAGGATAAATGTGATTTTTTTTACGAAAACGGGTCAACCGGACTTGAGACCCATTCGACCCGGACCCCGTTTAGACCCGTAGTCCTAATTGACCATCTACCCAACCCAACTCACGCATTTGGCCACTTATAATCTTTGGGAGATGAGTTAAAGGATCATATTTTCCACGACTATCGTTTAGGATGCACAAAGTAAATTGCAAAATCAGTTAATATACCAAAAATTCAAAAGGTTTTTACTTGATTATGTTAGACTTCCATACTAAGCACACAGCATTACAGAAACACAAACGGCCCTCACCCATATTCAATCTTAATCTATAATTCAGCAACCATCACAGCAGCATACCATAAGATTGCATCCCTACATCCATCTAAGGAGCTTTCCCTCTATTATACTACAAGCTACACTATAAGTCACCATCATAACATACATAGCCAGTCTAAATCATCACCAACTTTAAACTACCAATTCGCGTCTCCTTTCACAAAACTAAAAATTTCCGAACCATTTCAATCTTCCATTTTTTTAAAACATAACAGATATATAAATCTATACACAAACATAAAAAAAATCTCAAAAAAACATCTTAAACAATATAATCAAACTATATTAATGTATCTGTAATTTGTACCGCTGATAAAGAGCTTAGGGGCAGTTAAAGTTGAGTTAAATCGAGCTGAAAAGGATGGTGACGTCACAATTGAAGATGATCCGTTAACAACGCGACGAAAAGCTGATGAAAATGCCATTTTTTGATTAATTGAAATTAGGGTTTTGTTTATAAACCCTAGTTAAGAAGAAAGGATCTCGAAATGAAGGCTAGAAGTTTTATTTCTAGTTTTTTATATTTAATATATGTTCCCTATAGTTTGTTTAATGTGCTTTAGACCCTATAGTTTCGTTCTTTAGGGTCCGGCGACCCTTTTTTTTACTTTTACTTCACAGAGCTTTTCGTCTCCTTGATAGCTCGAAGTTCTCCAAAAGTAAATAACTTAGTGCAACATGAAAAATTTCATTGAGAGGAATCAGCAAAGAAAAGAAAAAGGGTCAACATCTTAATGTGTATTTGAAAGATTGTCCTCGGGCTAAGGAGTGCCCACATCTAAATAAAGTATGAAATAAAATTAGAAAAATAAGCGAGAACTTCTTTTTCATTTTGGCAAAAAAAAAATATATATATATATATATATAGGAATTTTGTTTTTTTTAGTTTACTAAGAGTTTTGGATTTGAATTAAGATTTGGATTTTGGATTTGAATTTGGCGTAAGTTAAAAAAAAGTAGCAGAAAGAAAATATATAAAAAGTATATTATTTTTATTTTAAAAATATATAAAATAAAATTTAATTAAATTTATTATGACTATGATAAGTTAAAAATTAAAACTAGTGAATACAATAAATTATAATCCCACAAATTTAGCAAAAAAAAACAAACCGTGTCAGCATGGCTTTTTGTAAACCTGGGCTCATGAATTGGATTAAAAAAACAACTATTTAGCATTGAACCTAAACTTCGGGAGTCATTTTTATATACCAAACAACTAGTCTTAATGTCCGTGCACGCACGAGGCTTAAACATTGTGTTTTTTTAAAATATATATAGTTTTTATTGTTTCTGTTTTATAAGTTATGTATAGAATATTATCGAAATCATACAAAGAGAATAGATTTATTAAATCTTTTATATATTACATAGTAGGATAATTAGTATTTTTTTTTATTTCTTTTGATTTACATGTTTTCGGTCTCGATATTGTGAGCCACCTAACCCCAACGAAACTACCCTTTTAGGTAGCCTGGAGTCGGCTCAAGTGAACCTCCGAGGCCACAATGAAATAAATACTTTTTCAGAAATTCAATTGTTAGAATTTTAGTATGTATTAAACCAAAAGAAAAGAAAATGTAATTTTTTCCAAACCCATCAATGAATAGCTAGAAAACCCTTTTTTCTTTATTTACGATAATTTATGTGCTTCGATGTTTTTCTATTTGGTTGTACAACATGATTTTATGCCGACAATGAAAAATCCACTAAAAAGTTCTCAGGTATATTTGTGATGTGATCAAATAATGTTAAATCTTTGTAGGAAGTAAGAATTGTTTGCGTTTGTTGTATTTTAAAATATAAAGTCTAGAGGTATAAAGTTTAAGGGGTTATTTGTTTATTTTTTAAAGTTATAATAAAATTTGTAATTTTATAAATTTACACTTAACTCCATATAATTTATTTAAAATTAAACCACTAAAGTTTTATTAATTACCTCAACTTTCTTCAAGTTTTTATTTTCACAAATTTGACACATATATTTTTATGTGTTTTTTTTCTCTATCAGATTTCTTTATCAAATTTTTTTAATTTTGACCAAATTGATTTAATTTTGACTTTTTATTAACCAATCGGATCGCACGAATTTGCCTACATGACAAAATCAAACGTTCTAATTGGTCTAATTTTTTAATTCATAAATTCAATTTGATAAAAAACTGTGAAATAATATAATTCTTTTATTATATAAAAGATATATTAATGTCTTGTCAACTCAAACCCAATCAAAAGTTGGATACGGAGACGAAAAAAATAATTCAATTACTGGGGATGCGAATGATCATGTTTTAGAGTCTAGCTTCATGAATGAGAATATCGAAAACGTTATTAATGAACAGGAACCTCCTCAAGATAAGATATCAAAAGATCCTTTTGGTATTTACAACATTCTTAATAAGCAAGATAATAAGGAGGCGGGTCAGGATAGCGATCCTTCTCACCCTCCTGGTTTCACTCAAGAGGTAAATGTTGGTGTTAGTGTTAATCTGCCTGTGCATTCTGATATCAGTCCTAATATAGGGGGATCTCAAAATGTTAGTGGCGTTAACCGATCCTTTAGCCTTAAAACTGGAGGATCAATTATGGATGTTATTGAAAACTTGGTGGAAGTCGGACAAACTATGGGATACAACATGGCCGGATGCAAGAAAAACTTAGAGGATATTGTAGCCTCTCATGGAGATTCCATGGTCTTTAAATGAATGTTATGTCTTTAAACATTCAAGGTCTTGGCCAATCAGCCAAGAAACAGTGGATTCGGGAGTTAAACACTAAGAATAAGATTAACTTTGTTGCTATTCAAGAAACAAAGTTGGAGAGCATTAATCTTTTTTCTATCAAAGATTTATGGGGTAATTCTTTTTTCGACTTTTCTTTTAGTTCTTCTGTTGGTCTTTCAGGAGGAATTCTATGTGTGTGGGATCCTAATAGCTTTGTTAAAGATAATGCCACCATTTCTGATTATTTTGTGGCGGTTCGTGGTACTTGGCTTTCTACTGCTACTAAGGTTATGTTTGTTTCTATTTATGCTCCACAAGATATCTCTGAGAAGAAATCTCTTTGGGAATATATTACTCACATTATTGATACATGGGATGGAGAATGCATTATTTTAGGCGATTTCAATGAAGTTAGATCAAAACAAGAAAGGTTTGGGACGATTTTTAATGAAACGGCCGCCAATGCTTTTAATCACTTCATCTCTACTGCTGGGCTTATTGATCTTCCCCTTGAAGGATATTCGTTTACTTGGGCTATCAAATCGGCCAAGAAAATGAGTAAATTGGATAGGTTTTTAATTTCTGAAGGTTTACTTCTGAAATTTCCTTCTCTGTCAGCTATTTGTCTTGACAGGCATCTTTCCGATCACAGACCCATCATTATGCGCGAAGTTGTTACTGATTATGGGCCATCCCCTTTTCGTGTCTATCAATCTTGGTTTCACAAGAAAGGTTTTGATAAACTCATTAAGGATTCATGGAGCTATTCAAGTTCTAATGATTCTAATAAGATTATTCTTTTAAAGAAAAAGCTTCAGGCACTTAAAGCTTCAATAAAAGAGTGGTGTAAAGATGATATAAAACGCTCTAATGATACTTGCTTTTCTATCAAAGCTCGGTTGTCTGATCTTGACAAGTTATTCGATAATGGGCTTAGCAACGAGGAGTTAGTCACTGAAAGGATTTCTCTCTTAAAGGAGCTTCATAATTTTAACAAAAGTCACTCTTTAGACTTGGCTCAGAAAGCAAAGGTGAGATGGGCCATTGAAGGCGATGAAAATTCCAAATATTTTCATGGGATAATTAATAAGAAAAGATCGCAACTTGCTATTCGTGGTGTTCTCATAGATGGAGATTGGATTGACGAACCTTGCAAGGTTAAAAACGAATTTCTCATGCACTTTGCCAATCGATTTGAGAGTCCTTCTGGTCCTTGTATTGATATTGATTGTCATTTGTTCAAAAAGCTTTCTTCTGAGCAGGTGGATGACTTAGAGTGTGATGTTACGTTTGATGAGATCAAGAAAGCGGTTTGGGATTGCGGAACCAATAAATCGCCAGGTCCGGACGGTTTCTCATTTGATTTTATTCGTACTTTTTGGGATATTCTTAAGCATGATTTTGTTAATGCGATCCGTGAGTTTTTCATCTCAAGTAAGTTCCCTCCTGGATGTAATTCATCCTTCATTGCTCTAATCCCTAAGAAACATGATGCGAAGTTTGTTAAAGATTACAGGCCAATTAGTCTCATTGGGTGTTTTTACAAGATCGTTTCTAAGATTTTGGCTAATCGTCTTAAGATGGTAATATCTGAGCTTATTAGTGATGTTCAATCTGCTTTTGTATCCAACCGTCAAATTCTTGACGGTCCTTTCATCTTAAATGAGCTTATTTCTTGGTGCAAAGCTCATAAATCGAAAGCCATGATTTTTAAAGTGGATTTTGAAAAGGCTTTTGATTCTGTGAGATGGGACTTCTTAGATATTATTTTAAGAAACTTTGGGTTTGGCATTAAATGGAGAGGATGGATTCAAGGATGTCTTTCGTCGGCTATGGGATCTATTCTTGTTAATGGTAGTCCGACCGCTGAATTTAAGTTCCACAAGGGTTTGAAGCAAGGAGACCCCTTATCTCCTTATTTGTTCATCTTAGTTATGGAAAGTTTGCATCTTTCTTTCAATAATATCATAAATGCTGATCTTTTTAAGGGTATCCGATTTGATGATTCGTTGACGTTATCTCATCTTTTCTATGCTGATGACGCAGTCTTCATTGGCAAATGGGATAGAGCAAACATCCTTACCATAGTTCGTATGCTCAAATGCTTCTTTTTGGCTTCGGGTCTTCAAATCAATATTCTTAAGAGTAAACTCATGGGCATTGGAGTCTCTAATGAGGAAGTTCTTGCGGCAGCTAACATTATTGGGTGTTCTACTTTTTCCACTCCGTTCTCTTATCTTGGTGTCAAGGTTGGGATGTCTCCTTCTAGGAGAAAGGCTTGGGATGAGATAATTGGTAAGGTTTCTAACAGCATTAACAAATGGAAAATAAGACACTTCCATTGTGTGGACCGTCTTACGTTAATCAAGTCAGTCCTTACCGTCTTGCCTCTTTTATCATATGTCGGCTTTATAAGCTTCCTTTGGTGTTCTCGTGACTTGGAATCCCTTCGCAAAATTTTATAATGGTCCGAATAAAAATTGAAAAGAATTCTCTAATGATTAAGTTGGAACAAAATTTTGCTCTAAACAAAAAGGAGGTGCTTAAAGGTGTGTCCCAGCTTCTATGCGCTTAATAGATCCCTTATTAATTAAGTGGTTTGTAGATTTCTTCGCAGGATGCATCCCTTTGGCATCGTCATAATGCTGTTTTATAGGCAATCGTTCTCCTTTTGTTCACACAGGTTCGGTTTCTAGTTATTATCCCCTTGGAATTGTATCTTGAATTAGAGCTCAATTCTTTGTCGCATAAGGTATTAACCTTCTTGCCTTTTGAAAAAGAAAAGTGTGAAACGTGCGAACACTGCTTTTGGGAAGATAGTTGGATAAATTGATTGTCCCCCTTAGCATGATCCTTTTCCTCGTTTCTATGCGTTGGAGCTCAAAAAAGGTATTACGGTTTCAGATAAACTCATTGATGCTTCCGTTTGTTGCTTCTTTTCGGAAAACCCCGTGGAGGGGTGGAAAGAAGAGCAGCTTCACCATCTAGTTAACTTGTTGGTCTATATCTTTATCCCTTCCAATGATCGAGGGCATGGCTTCTTGGATCTTCGGTTAATAAAAAAAAATAAAAAGGTGGAGTGGGAGAGAAAAAAAAAAAAGAGTTAAAGGGGAAAAAAAAAAGGGGGAGAAAAAATAAAAGGGAAGAAATGAAAAGGGGGGGGGGGGGGGAGGGGGGGGGTGGGGGAAAAAGGGAGAGGAGGAAAAAGTAAAAAAGGGGGAGAAAAAAGAAAAAAAGGGGGGGAAGGGAGGGTGGGAAGAAAGGGGAAAAGGAAAGGGGGGGGGGGGGAAATAGGGGTGAAAAAAATGGGTTAAAAGAAAACAAAAAAAAAAAAAAAGGGGGGGGGGGAGAAAAAAAGGGAAGGGGGGGGAAATAAGGGGAAAAAAAAAAAAAAAAAAAAGGGTGGGTTGGGGGTGAAAAAAGGGGAGGGAGGGGGGGGGGGAAAGGAAAAAAGGGGGAAAAAAAAAGAGGGGGGGGACCCGCCGTTGGGGTCCCCCCCAAGACGGGGGCGCCCCCCTTGGTGTCCGTGGTGATTGTGTAGTGTGTGCTACACACCCTTATTACCTCCTGCTCACTGACCCTGTGGGTGGGGTGTTGTGTGTGGTCCCCCCCGTGACTTGATGGTTTTACTTCGCCTGTGGTATGTTCCTCCCCCTTGAAAATAGTTTTGGTTGTTCATCCCCTTGTCCCCCCCCACCCCCCCCCCGTTGTGGTCTTGTCCCACGACCGGTGAGAATTCATAAACCCCACAGCACCGCCCCCACTCAGCAGCTCAACTAACCCATTATAGAAGGAGCCGGAACCACTCATGTGCCCGTGGTTTCCCCTACGCAGGTCCCACAATATACTCGAGTCCCCGTAATAGTATAGGCTCAGCTCCCCACCGAGCCATCACCATTATCCCAACGCTGGGCATTGCAAAATCCTATCTATACATTCTGCCCCAATAAGGAGGATGTAGCTGGAGAATCCTGCTCACTCTTTTCTACACTTTATGTCATAAAGACACGGCACCTTTATGGCGAACCACTGCTCTGATGGTGGGCAAATGCTAATCCCGCTATACTTGTTACGAAGACTGTATTGTGCATGGTTACACAACTACTCGGATATCATAAGCTCACAAGACATGCAAGAAGGCTCATTTATGTTCTGTGGTGGAGATGATTTGGAAATTCCGCAACAAGTAGCGTTTCTAGGACTCTCCATCCGTGTTATCGCTACTTGTTATGATGATAATGTTACGTCCACTTATACATGGTATGATCCAATAGATGTCCAAAACAATAATATTGATTTATTCTGATGCAATGTCCTAAATCCGTATCCTTGTAATTTTCTAGCTTCTTGCTAGTTTTTTTAATAATTTCAATTTGCCGTTCAAAAAAAAAACAGGCCCAAAAATTTGGGCCGGCCCAATTAGTTTTTTTTTTAAAAATTGTCGGCACAAAATAGGGAGGAAAAAAATGTTACAAAAGTACCGACGCATTCAGATAAAAAAATACCCGCGGTAAAAAACATTTTCGATTGACTTAAACAGACCCAAAAAATTTGGCCGGCACAATATAAAAACATACCCTCTTTGGCACACCCCTCGGGCGGAAAACAATAGTAACCCAACGAAACCGACGCTTCAGAAACAACAAATAACCGCGGGTACCATTACCATAAAAGTAGACTTAACTCATTATCCGAATTGACTATACTGAAAAACCAACCCACACAATTAAATAATGAGACCGACAAAAATAACTCGCACAACATAAACGGAGACAAAAAGAATTAATGACACGCAACAACGCGCGAAAAATTAACGCACCGCAGTAACGTGCAGGAAAAAATAAACTCCACTATTACACAAAAAAAAAAGGCGCGAAAAAACAAATAAAAATAAATAAATAACACATTTCACAAGTAAAACTACGTCGTTTTGGCTCTGCTACAGTGCTTAAAATGAACAGTGCTACATTAGCGCTACAGTGCCCCGGCCCAATGGGCTCGGTTACTGTTCATCGGCAAAAAAAAAACATTATTATCCCCCTCCTCTTTTTTGGCCAAAAATAAGAAAACAATTTTTTACAGGAAGTACTCTCATCTTTAACTATTTACGACTTTCTATCGGCCTGGGCAAAAAAAAAACGCGCGATTGTCATTTTATATAAGAACCAAAACATACTATAAAACTGAGACCGAGTAAAAAATAAACCAAAAAAAAAAAATAATCCCCACACAACACGCTAAAAATTAACCCGCAGCAAGCGCGATTAATCTGCTTGTTTACTCATCATACCAAAAGAAAGACACTCATGGAAAAAATTTACTCTTTCTAATGAAAAATCAAATGTGACCCGTAGCACATCCAGCTCTCTGTTCTCGACTTTTTTATAAGATGTAAATGAAAAGAAACTCAAGTTAAAGAAGAGAAATGCTAGCAAAATAAAGAAAGTTATTATTGTTATATGTGTTCTCAAATGAAAAAAAGTGTAAGTGAAATATGAGATTGTTTGTTTCTAAAAAGTCAAAAGTTACAATACTATCATTAGGATAAAGATCTTCTCATGTTCATTTGAACATAAGAGGTAATGTTCTGCTTTATGTGATTGTACATTTGATTATTAAATGTACAATCAGGTAAAGCAGAACATTACCTTTTATGTTCAAGATCTTTTTCCTTATCATTATGCTCTTTGTTTCATTAGAAATTTTGTTTTGAACAAAGGTTATATGGTAATTTTAAACACTACACACTACTTCAGGGACGGAACCAGCGGGGTTCCCGCGGGTGCCCGGGAACCCTATGAATTTTTTCGATTTAGTGACTATTTAAAAAAAGAACATCGATTTTTCCTAAATGTATCTTAAATGCACCCGGTCCATCGAAAAATGCTTCTAAAGCTACAGTTCAAAAAAAATTGTGCACCAGGTTATATTTGGTTCTGGTTCCGTCCTTGCACTACTTCACTTTCACTCCATTTTTAAGATGAAAGATTACCCCTCCGTTTATTAGACTTTCATTCTATTTCTTCATAACAAAAATCTTAAGAACACAACTAATTTATAATTTCTTCCGCTTTCCTTCCTTTCCACTCTAAAAACGCAAACCTTTCCACTCTAAAAACACAATTTAAGTAAATGAATCTTGTCGCTTAGTCCAAACAAAATGGTATAGAACACTAGAGTGGGGTAGGTTATTTGATTTAAACACAATTTAAGTAAATGAATCTTGTCGCTTAGTCCAAACAAAATGGTATAGAACACTAGAGTGGGGTAGGTTATTTGATTTATTCAAGGGTGATACTGTTGGTACCCTTCTTTCTTACAAAAATTACGGATGTTTTGTATTTTTTGTCCTTTTGTCTCTCTATTTACAGTGTAACACAGTTTTTTATCAGTTTCTGTTCCGTATTTTTGACAGTTTACGTAATACTTTTGACTTGTTAAATTTTTTTTCGCACTTTTCGTTTCATAGTTTTATAACATAAAACAAAATTATAAAAATTAAAACGCAAAAAATATAAAGATACAAAATGATAAATATTTTAATGTACGTAAAACCTAACCATTATTTGAGTATGTACGTCACACAAGTTCATTTTTCCATACATCAAGAATTAGTAAAAAAACTATAATATAATTGTCACCAACACCAGAGCCAATTTACGTGGTTAACAATTATTGCTCTTATTATTATAATCAAAACCATAATTACAAAACACAAAGACTTTTCGCTAGGCCATGGCCGGGTTGCATTCATTCAACATATTATTAATATAATTTGTCTTGAAAAATATTTACATTCCTAGTTCCAAAACTTATACATCTATTACAAATATACCCCTCATACATCAAGATCTTGTCACTTTCACACCTCTACTTTTCATCAACTCACATCATCGATCCTCATTAACCGAGGTAACTCCGATCACAGTCAAATCTTTCCGACAACTTTAACTAGGACCCCAACAGCTCAAGTACATGACTTGTCGGAGAGAATCATCCAACTGTTCACACCTGTTCCTTCACGCCGACAAGACACCGACATCCAGAACCTAGGTTGCCAGAGCTTGAGCAACTGAAGGCTTTCGTGCCTTGTTGGAAAGATTTCACGCCTGACTTGAGTTTATGGCCTTGATCTGTGTGGCTGTTCACGACGGCTACACCAGCGGACATCCATGCACGGTTTAGGTAGCTCATGTTTATAGGTTGTGTTTTTGAGTGTTTTATAAAGAGAATATGGTGGGTGGGTTAAGGTGGTTTGTGAGTGTTATTTGTGTTAAAAAAAAAAAAATAGAAATATAAGGATGGGGTGAAGGGTTTTTATAGAGGGGTGCACGATATAGAAAGTATTTCTTCTCGGTAATATATCGTGATAAGTTATTGATTTTGTTTTCTAGTACATTCCTTTGTTATTCTCAATATTTTTTTTTAAAACATAATTCTCAATACTTATGAAAGGCCTTTTTAGAAAAGAGGTTTTTCTAAATGAACGGCGCATATCTAGTTTACCAAAATGAACTTTCTACAACCATTCGTTAGATTTAAGACACTTGGTACATCAAACGACTATTAATTAGGCGCATGATGTTTATAGTGTGCGCGTGATACTATGCGCCTGATGCATATGCTAAAAACAAACAAAATGCTATCACCGATTGCATAACTTGTGGCACCTGATGCATAAGTTTGTGCACCTCCATGCACAGGCTTGTGCGCCAGGATGCATAAGTGTGGTGCACTTGATGCATCTCTTATGAATGTGCACCTGATGCATATCTTGTGCGCCGGGATGCATAAGTATTGTGCACTTGAGGCATAAGCTTGTAAAACCAAGTATCACTTGGTGCTAGTGTATGCAATTAAAACTTTGCAAGTAAAGTGAAGAATCAAATATGCATAGTTCATGCATTGGTATGCATAACCTTGTGCATCAGTGTGCCATAAGCATATGCGCTGAACCGCAATAACCTAATGCGCATTGTTCATTTTGGGGTAAAGTGAAATATTTTTTGGTCCGAATTGGTAAAGCGGTATGCAATCAGACTTTTTGGTATTATCTCATACTTATTGTGCAGTTTATACAAGTTATTTAAAGGTAGCCGAATTAGGTGAGACAATGATTCGATCGGTGCAGATTCTGGCAAAAACCACACCGCGTCCACAATTGCGGATTCTATAAAAGTATAAACCGCACCATGCGGATCATGCGGTTTCGATTTTAGTTAGCGTTTTCAATACGATTTTCGAGGGTTTTTAACTGCACCACACCACATATGAACCATTTTTTAATTTGGGCTTTGAACCCAATAAAAATTTTTGGCCTTGAACCAAATAGTAATTTTGGGCTTAATGTAAATACACTATTATAATTATATTCATGTGAGATAAAACTAAAAATATAAAAACTTAATTAGTAAAATGAAAAATATAAAACTGATAAAACTGTAAATACACCGCATCCGCACCACACCCTTAAATCTACTTTATACTTTTTAGCCCAAAGAAAGCTCGCCTTTTTAAAAGCCACGTGTTTCAAATTTTAAGAGATAATTAGTAAACATTTATAATATTTTTATTAAAATTATTATTTATAGCAATTGCGGTGCGATTCGGGTATAGCGGTGCGGATTTACGGGTAAAACCGAAACCGCACCGCAAATTCGGTTTTTCTTATTTTTAGAAACCGATCCACCGGATTTTGTCGTGGTGCGGTTTTTTGCGGTGGCGGTTTTTGCGGGCATTTTTTGCGGTTTTGGATGCGGATTTGATGTGCGGTTCTGCTCACCCCTACCGAAGTAACGCTGGAAATCTAAAGCATTTTAGGTCTGTTAGGATTTAAATGAAAAAAAATTAAAATTAAAAATGAGAAGGTAAAAAACTACAATCCACATATAATCAAATGTATTTATAAAAATATAATGCGTTTCTATGAAAAAAAAAAAAAAAAAAAAAAAAAATTATCCTTTTTATTTGAAATATGTGGCTAAAAATCATTCTTACTAATTTTAGTTATACTTCAAACAAGGTTTTTAACCCGCGCTCCGCAGCGGAGCGCGGGGTTTCCCGTTTTCGTTGCGGCGGTCTTTACGATACAAATTGCAGTGTTTACCGGCTACTTTTGTTGGCTGTTTTTGGGATTAGCTATGAATATGTTTAAGATAAACTATAATTCTAATCATGTTAAATGAATTGCATTCATTGTTTAGAAATGAAAGAAATGTGGTGATAGTAAAGTGTGTAAGGTAGAATGCAGTAGCAAAGACACTGAATTTATAATTACATTGATTCTGTACTAATAATTTATGCATGTATCTGAGTTGTGAAATTATACATGAATGTTGTAGTGTCTAAGATCAGCTGCCTCCCTTCACGGGTGGAGATCTGAAGCTAACGGGAGACATCTTTGTTAAAAGCCTATAATATTAGCCCTGACACTTTGAAAGTTGACTTAACCTGGAGGACCTTGATAGTATTTGAGACAGATTATGGGCTTTTCAAGGAAAGGGGTGACAAAAGAGCCGCCGTGCTCTCTTTTTCCAGGAACTAATTGAGGCGAGAAGTTGACATCTTCACACTCTGTAAAACACAAAACAGACGAAAGATTAAGTATTCACTACATGGAAAAAATCAATTTTATTAGGCTTATGCTTAAACGGCGTTTAAAACTACTGAACAGATCGTTGGTTTAACAACTTTAACTAACTCTCTTTACTTTCTAACCAACTCTTTCTAAGATTCATTTGTTTGATTTCCATAACTTAATTTTTCTTCAATTAGCTTTTAATTTATCACGAATTAGTAGAGCTAATAGCAAACAGCTTACGATTATCAACTTATTTAATCTGTTATGTTAAGACACCGCTACTGGCTATTTGAAATTAGCTTATATCGCTCATGTAAATAGCGCATTGTGTTTTGGTACAGCAAATAAGCACTTTTCAGGTCGCAACTGATATAACAAAAAAACACAAATAAATAGTTGAAACATTTTGTGTACTGGTCTAGCTATCTAACACGAATGAGTTTTCTATCATGTGGTGACAACTACTTCTTGAAATCATTAGATCATTCAAACCTAAACGCGAGTTCTGTCTAACATCAGCTTCCTTCACACATTTGAGGGTGGCACTAATAGGGGTTTCCTTAGTAGTGATTTTAACTAACATTGCATAATGTTCAATTTGTGTTTTTGTATACTACAAACTCATCTTCAGCCAATACGGAAAAGGAATCTCAGAGTTTCTGTTAGTTCTAGGAAGCACATTTTTTATTCTTTGTTTCACCTTACAAAGAATCTGTTATGGAAATTCTTTCTACAGTAATGACAATTAGCTTGTCATAAGGGCATACTAAAATTCCATGGCCTATTAAAGTAATTAAAGCATAAGAAAAAAAGTTGTGTGGAGCTAAATTCTCTCGATTAACTACAAAACAATCATGAACATGCGCAGAGGCTCCAAGTAGCTTACCATCTGATACAACTTTGAAAACCTGTGTGACTTTGTTTAATAGAATCCAGGTGCAAAACTCATAGTACTTTTAGTGAAATTGCCAGTTAAGCATCTGCAATAGTGCAACAAACATTAAAATGAGTTTAGAGCCGCCAACGAAAAGATTTATATCTAAATAAGCACATAAAGGGGGTATCTCTGTATGCTTATTTTACCCTACTATAAGCAAAGAATCAGAGGCAATTTGCAACCAAAGGTGTAAAATATCATCGTATGCTTAAAATATTTTAATCTTAAGGTGTCTAGACAACGTAAATCATATTAGGCTTTATATATAAACCAATGGTGTTTGTTTTGCCTTATTTTAGGCTTGTGAGCTTATCTGTTTTGGATGCAATCCAACCACTGCCATGCTCTTTTGATATGCAATTTCATAAATCGAATAAAGGGAAAGTAAACAAAATCACATAAAGCTCGACTTTAGACGCAAAATTCAAGTAAAAAAAAAGTGGTTGTCAATATTAGAATAAATTTCGTAATTACCTTGAACACATAAAAAGATTGGGAACCGAGTCGGGGCAAGCGCTTTTAAGTCTTACGGGGCAACACGATTAGGTGACGGGTTCCGGCTTACCCTTGAATGGACTGCATTTAAAGATTTGTTAATCATGGAAGCACATGTGTGTAAAAGAGCAACTAACTAAGAACTCACCCAAATGGTCAAAGTACTTTTTTCCTTATGTATTTCCATCAGGCGGTTGCCACGTTGGTAGGCCAAAGTCTTCAACCTTGCAAGAATATCAGGAAACATGGACATTTTATTATTTTGAGGCTCAAATAAGTGAGCAATCGGATATGAGGATACGGCCACCATGACGGCAAACTTAGCAAGCTTGCCCTGCCAAGGTGCACATAATCCGAATTTTAAATGAATCTCCTTAGTGACGCTCAAATATTATCATCACAGCCTCGCTCAAATATTATCATCACAGCCTCTTGTAATCGATATCCATTATCATCTTAACAAAAACACACACTAATAAATAGTCATATCACACACACTTTTCTGTCTATGCATCCCCGCTAAAAAATGCCACTACGGGACGCCTTATGTTTAAAAAGATTACAAAACCCGCAAACAGTTCACACACCGATCAACATTCGCCACACACCATGGACGGCCGCAACGAATAGAGTGTACATCAGGTAACAATCGACAACAAAGACTACAAAGTATTTACTACTATTGGTTTATCACAGAAGCAAGAAAAACACTGTCAGCAAGACGTAGCCAACTTTTTTTTTCAAACACAGAGGCATATGACGCTAACCAAGAATTCAATCGTAAAAACTCTAACGATAAATTCATAAAAAAACCAACAATTGGATGTAACACCCCCAAAATCAGGTCGCAGCGGAAAGGTAACAATGGGGTGCTACGTCAAAGTACAAAAATCAAGATATAGAAAACGACCTTAAATGGACGTTAAAAATAAGATTCATTCAATGTCATTACAAAAGATCAGAGTTTTCACGTTAGGTCCCATAGTTTTGATAAAAAGACATTAAGATTTTATAAGACAAAAGTTTCATTGAATTTAAGAAATCAGAATCCCTCTAATAGATATCCGTCACGGCTCCCATCCAAGCTTATGCCTCAGCACCTGAGATTAAAACATGCTAAAACGTCAACAAAATTGTTGAGTGAATTCATAGGTTTATCAGGAAATAGCGTGGACCACAAGATCGAAGTAATAGTAGACTATGAAACACATTCAATAGTCTAAAACATGTATTATTGCCCTAAGCTCATGACACCGAACCTTAACGTAATAAACTGTAATCAAACCAGTACTCGAGGTTTGTGCCCCAACACGGATACAGATGTTACAAAAACATCCTACGAATTTTCTCAATACAGATGTTGCCAAACATCCTACGAATTTTCTTCAAATGTTAAATGCGTCAATGGTCAACTAGAAACCACAGCCCAGACGGGGATGGTCAGTCCCGATAGATCTATCCATAACACTAGCGTATACCCAGCAGGTAATTAACGGTTCATGATAAAAGGGGACTTAAATGGCAATACGGTAACTTAGGCAATAATGTAATCAGGAAATAGCATACAGTTTTGAAAACACTTGTGTCCAAAGAAATCAAGCATGTAATCTCCCCCGTATTTAATAAAGCAAGTAGTAGAAAAAGGGGCTACGAACTCACCTTGAGTGAATGGTAATCAACAAGTATTCACAATAGAAAATGCGTCACGCTTACGATCGAATGCAACCTAATCCAATATAGGTCGTATAAGTACTAAACACTTTGATTATTTATAGGTCGTATAGCTCATCATACTATCGTTCGGGCTATCATAATTAAGAGGTCATGTAGTGACGTATGAGGAGCTAGGACACTTTAAATCGTAAATCCAACAACTCGTCGATACGCCACCCCGAAGAGGCCTCATTATGAAACTCCCTAGTAATATAGCACTTTGATTAATACCACATATAGGTCTATATAGTTCAATCACCATCTAATTGTTTTGGTAAAATTGTGTTTAATAAGTAAAAACGTTTATAATTGCCTCTTTAGTAAAAACGACATAACTTTCGCGTTTTAAGCCCGATTTTGACGTTTCTTGTGCCCACGCTTTCGTATTAAGACGAGTTATCAATATTTGACATTTTCAAAATTTGGAACTTACTGGTGAACAGTAATTTTTACTGTTCACAACAGACCCTAAGTTTATTTTTATCGTTTTAGTTGTCGAAAACTCGTAAATGTCGTATCTTATTCGTTATTGCTTCGTTTTTAGCGATTCTTTCGAGCACGTCTTCGTTTTTAAAAGCTCTATCATATAAATGATGTTTTCATAAATAAAAGTCCCTGATGAACAGTAACTTTTTATAAAATTTATTTTATAAAAGTTTAATTAACGTATAACTTAAAATTAGCGTATCTCCTTCGTTATAAATCGGTTTTTCGAGTTCTTTACATGCCCACGATCCTTGTGACATGTAGTATTTTATAAAAATATAAAATAAATACTTTAATTTCGTATTTCAAACAGCCCCTAAAATAATTTTTGATAAAAATGTGTTTAAAATTGTTTTTATAACTTTTTTTTATATACTTTTTAATCACTAGTTTATACTTAAACATTTTCCACTTAAACCAACATGTTAACATACTTATAATCTCATTATTCCATGATATTACCAATCACATATTATATGAAAAAGTGTACAAAATCATAATCACAAGTAAGTTATCCATTTAACATGTTTAAAACCCTAAATGGTGATTTTGCCATATAGAACCAATATACACATAAAATGATAATTATGAAGTGTTTAGGGTTTTAGATAACCTTAGTAATGATGAGTGGTGAATGGGAAATAAACCACACCCTTGTGATTTAAACCCTTGGCTTGAAATATGAGATGAAAACCCTAACTTTCTTATGAACTTGTTTCTTGAACTTTATTGTCTTAACTTCTTGTAAAGCTTAAACCAAGCCTTCAAATCTTCTTAGGACATCTTAGATATATAGTAGGGATGTGTGTAAATGTGTTAAATAAAATTTGGTATGGATTGGGTGGTGTTCTTGGGGTTGCCGTGGGCTAGAGAGGAGGAGGGGGAGAGATTTGTGTGTTTTACACCTTAACAAGTGAGATGTGTGTGTGAAATAAGCTAGCTAATGCCTTAAGTACTCCCTAGACAAGTCAAAGAACAAGATGAGCAAAACATGGAGTCTTGTATTCTTGGTCTCCTAAAGCTAGGATTATCCCATGGAAATAAGGAAGATGTTTGATATCTAGATATTTTTCTTGTGTTTTCTATCTATGATTCGTATGTATATATGTATATAAGTGATAATGTTGTGTTAATTTTGGTTATTGGGTACAATTGTGGGTATTTGTTGTAGCGTAGAAAAGTTTTGGTGCTTCCGGGTATGCATAAACTTAATTTATCGCGTCGCGGAACGATAAACTGTTATACGTAACCGAAAAAAATCAAAAATATAAAGAGTTTGATTAGTACTTTCAAAATAAAAAAATAATGTTTCTATCGTTTGGTAAAATGTTATCGTTCTAAGTGGGTCAATCGTCTCGTAAAATAATATTTTATAAATTTTAAAAATATCATATAAATTTATAAAATGATTCTAAAAATGTTTCGCCAAACCTTTTATTAAAAACGAAGCACCCAACACTAATTCATTCGATTGGTCAGGAATAGTGTATAAAATCATATTTCTCTTGTTTTATTCGTTAAGTGAAAATTTTTAGCTTACGCGATTTAATTATGTGATGAGAATTAAAATAAACGCGCAAGAGAAAAAATAAAAAAATAATAATTAATTTATTACGCCGTAAACCCTCAGAAACCTATAAATAGGGGCTGAATTCAGCCTTAAGAGTCATCCTTCTTCCTCCCATCTGAGGGGATGAATAGGACATCTCCTCAAGTCATTTTTCAGCACACTCCAACCTTTCAAGAAGGAAGAATCTAGTCTCGATCATCATCATCACACTAGTTTGGTTTGATTATCATGTTTTCATTACTATCATTAATTGACGAAAAGACTGATTGTATGAATACAGTTTTTGGCTAAGCTTATCTTATTAATTATCATTATGATTCATTTACTTCTTGCTAATTATGGTTATCTTTTTAGTTATATTACTTTTGTCATAATAATGCCAAATATGATGCTCGCTCACCATGACCAGTGGGACAAAATCCATGTTACTATAAGGGCCGAGATTTACGAGATAATTGAGGATTAGATAATCATTCAATCCTTGCTTTCACATTAAGTAGAATAAGTGGATCATTAAGTTAATTAATAAGTAATTAGGACCGTATCGTCTTCTCTTCTTTCGTACCTAGTTCATTTCAATTAAGTTTTATTCTTTTTATCAAAACAGCTTTTAAAATGTGACAACCAACTTAAACTCAGATTTGTAACCGCCTTTTAGCTCTTGGGACGACCTCGAATTTACCATTCTGTACTACCCATGATCAAGTTCTCTGTTCGTTAGTGTGTTGTCAGGTAGATCGAGTTTTATAAATTTAAAACTTGAGTAAAAATATATTTAAAAATATATATGCATTAAATTTTTGGTGCCGCTGCCAGGGAGCTAATTAGGTTTTGTATATATTTTATTTTAGTAATTGTTTCCTTGTAATAGCAAAATCAAAGGAGTCATCATCATCATCGTCGTCACCTCCATCAGCTGGATAGTCTACTGGACCATCCTTAGAGTCCTCCTCAGGATCCTCCTCCGAGTCAAAATCAACAATGTAGCCCGGGGATAGGGCTACGGGTAAATCAGCTGCACCATAAGGCTGATCCTTAATGGGAACCTCTTCATCAGATGGGGTCAAGTACTTGGGTTACTCTG
This sequence comes from Tanacetum coccineum, assembly GCA_026074375.1. Taxonomy (NCBI): domain Eukaryota; kingdom Viridiplantae; phylum Streptophyta; class Magnoliopsida; order Asterales; family Asteraceae; genus Tanacetum; species Tanacetum coccineum. The sequence goes on along the minus strand of BQNB010007382.1, from coordinate 25,563 downwards.
GTGTCGGCACGTAATCTGGCGAGAGCGGTGCCTGCTCTGGCTCCTCAAGGCCAAGCACGTAATCTGGTGATGCTGGTGCAGCCTTTGGTGAGTCGGGCTTCTGGAGTCCAAACAAGTCTACAGCCTATGCTAGCGGGTCTCCGTAAGATGATATAGATGTATACGTAACCTCGGATAATGCTGAATCCGATGACATGACTGAATCTGTAACACTTAAACAGACTTTACGTTAGTACATATATAAGACCAATAATAATATACCTAATATATTATAAACACGCATGTGAACCATACAGCATCTAGTATATCCAAATGATGCAACAAGTAATGTATGAATGAATGTCTTATGAAAATCCCTTTGTATGATGCAATGTTTGAAAACGGTTATAGTCCAAGTAAAAACATTTAACTTGGTTCTCTATAACCTTGGCTCTAGATACCAATTTGTAACACCCCCAAATAGGGTCGTAGTGGAATAATGTGTCCGGGAGCGTTACATCATAGATCAATAGCACAAGATATGAGAATGACCTCTAAATAAGTCGTTTGAAAACAGATACATTGGATTAACTGAAATTGTTTGTTAGAAAAGCATGATGGCTTAGCATGTTCACTTGTAAATGTAAAGATTTTAAAACATAACAAATATCCCCAAAAATATAATGCTCTAAATCTTTATGCAATGATATCCAAAATAACGACCACTAATGTATCCTTGACTTGCACCTTATTGACTTGCGAAAAACATGCTTTAAAACGTCAACATAAAGTTGGTGAATTCATAAATTTATGTAAATATTGTGCAGGACCGCAAGATTTCCATGTATATGATAATGCAATAGATGCAAACATCACAAAAAGTAATTATGTTTCCCTAAGCTCATGACACTGAACCTCGACATGTATGAATTGCAAGATAAATTGCCAACATTGCCCTTGATGATGTTCTAACCCGCAACATCCCAAATCTGACATGGTATACGTCCGTTGTCCGGAAAACCAGCACAGTGAGCGCTTCTCACCCAAACGAGGACGTCAATCCCAAATAGATCTATTTATAACATTCGCACTCACACAAAGTAATTGACAATTCATGATAATGGGCTCAGAGAGTTATCGCTACTTAGGCAAACACGTAACCATGTAAAAATGTGCACTTGCGTCCAATCATAAAACAATGCATGTTTCTCACCCCAAAAGTTGTAAACCATTGATATATTAAAACATGGGGCTATGAACACACCTCAGTAAATGAAGTGAATGAAATAAATCAAGTGAGTGAATCGACAAGCGAAATCCGAATACAACCTAATTAAATATAGGTCGTATGAGTACTATGTACTTTGAATAACCAACACACCATATAATTCTATATAGTTACATCACCACCTAAACATGTTTGTTTAATTTATAAAATTAAACAATATAAGTTTGTACTTTGTAAAATAATGTTCATGTATTCGTATTTGTAAAAATGTCATATTTGTCCAACAATTGATCGTTTATGAAAAATAATTGTTTAACACCTTTATGTAATTATATAATAATATTATATCATTAGTTTAATTGATTTTCACAAAATAGTGCACAAGTATAAAAATAGTGTATAAGGTTTTATAAACCTTATATCTTTTTCGTTTTAACTCCGTTTTATACGTTCTTTATATGTATAGATTCGTATTTAAAAAATCTAATCAAATTTTACATCCATTATATTTATATGTACTGTTATGAACAGTAATAGTAAGTGAAAATTTATAAAATTACTTTTTATAAATTTGAATTATTGAAATCGTATTTTAATTGTATCTCATTCGTTTTAATTCGGTTTTTAGTGATTCTTATGTCCATGTCTTCGTAATTAAAAGTTCTATCTAAGAAAATTATTTCCCAACAGCCCACTGTTATGAAAAGTAGCATGTTTTATAAAATTACTTTTATAAAAATACTTTTTATCGTAAACTTGCAATTAACGTAACTTCTTCATTTTAAATCCGTTCTGGATATACTTTGTAGTTTTGAAATCTTCGTAACTTGTAATTTTTCAAAAAAATAAGTTTCCATTTTATCAGATTCAAAAACCTTAGAGTTTTTATAAAAATACTTTTATAAAAACACTTTTACTTATAATCTTGTAAATACCATATCTCCTTCGTTATAATTCGCATTTTCGAGTTCTCTACATGCTTACGATCCTTATGAGATGTACTATTTTATAAAATGTCTACTGATTTTTCAATGATTCGAATCAAAACAGAAAACTCAAACTGTTAGAGTATTTCTTTTATAGAAAGTTTATTTTATAAACTTTTAACAATTTAATTTCTACAAGTCCTCTAATTTATAAATTAACAACACTTGAATATAAATTTAGTCCTCTAAATGATGTCCGTCATAATGTGTCCATAGTGTCCAAGAAATTGTCCAACATATTTATTTAACTTTATAAACATTATAATTAAATAAATATTCATAACTTAACAAATAATTTATATAAATTATTCATTGCTTGTAAAATACTTGTTTAAAATAGATTAACATATTTTAAACATCATGTTTTCCATATACAAGATGATTTTGTGTATGATTTAGCCTGTATATATTTTATAAACTTTATAAAATATACTTAGGTGATGATTTAACTATACATAATTATATAAAACATGAAAGTAGAGTATTGAAAAGATTAAGATCTTTGATGGACCTTAGATGAATGAGTGATGAATGATGAACAAGATCACACCCTTGTAATCAAACCCTGATTCGAATAACTTGGATGAAAACCCTAATCTCCAAATGAAAACCCTAACTTGAAGACACTTGAATAAACCCTTGCAAATACCCAAACAAGACTTCAATGCACCTTAGATAAGCTTGCTAATGATCTTAGAACTCTTGTGTGTGTATGAAAGTTGTGTGTGTTATGGTTGCGAATCTGTTGTTGGACCCGAGAGAAAAAGAGAGGAAAATGGAGAGTGTTTTACTAGTTTTCTTGCTTAAGTAAAGTGTGTGTGAGTGTTCTTAACTTTATTCTCACTATATATAGGAAGACATAAGCCTTAGATGCATCCTCCTCATACAAATCATCATCAAAAGACTCAACCTGCCTGTATATCCTCCTTCTTGGGTGTGAGATGCTTGACTTCCTCTTTCTTTCTAATTTCTTGACTCTATGATTTATTTTGAGGATCTTCATAGCTTGTGCATACTTCTCTTTCTCCAAGTTAATCTCCTGTTTTGACGATTTTATATATATAGCCATTAATTCTTTCAGTTTTAGCTTACTCTCATCACTTCCAGGTGTGTAACCTCCTGTGAGAGGTGAATCATGAGGTGTAGGTGGTACAGTGTCCATCAATTCAAAAGTATGTTCCATGCTGCCCTCCCCACTTCCAGATGTGTGACCTTCTAGTAGAGGTGATTCATTGGGCTTTTCAAGCACTCTTTCAAATCTAGTCTAAGCAAGAGCACCCCCTATGGTTTCTTGGCGCTTGGGACTGCCACATGAATCCATTCCCTGAGGAATGTCAACATTAGGCATTGCCGTGGTCTAGGTCCTAATTATGTTATCACTGTCATGTGTTGCAACTAAGCTAGCATTAGTAGTGATAGCCCTTTCCATACTGTCACCCCCTCCTTATGGACAGCCTCATCTGCTCCATGGTCTAGAGGCACACTAGTCTGAGGTAATTCATTGACCTTTTTGGCTATCCTATGTTTTTTAGTCTTTCTTTGTTTTCTTTGATATGTAGATGGAGATGGGAGTATTTTGCTCAATGTGAGCTTCAGTTTGAAGTACATGGGAAACTGTTGGAGGTGTTTTAGTTTGAAGTGATTCAGTTTGAGGTTCTAAAACATTTGGTTTGAGGTAGAGGGTGCGGGTTGGGGTTCAGGAGGTATTGCTAAGTCTTCACCCTCAGGTGCTTGGTTTTGCACCAACATAGAGTCAAAAAGTGGAGTAAATTTTCTTGAATTTTTTTTACTTTTCCTTGCCATATTAGAGAAAACCTTTTTACTGTGTGTTGGTGTCTCATAAGTATCATTAAAAGGTTCTGGTAAATCTTTAAGCTGGTTATTCAAAAAGAGTTGTAAAAACCTTGGATACATTAAAAATCTCTTTGGATCCAAGTTCCTCAACATACCATCAAAAATTAATTTAGAAAAATTAAATTTTTGACCCTTTGCTAAACATATAACTGCTGAAGCCAAATTAGTTGAAAATTCATTCCAAGCAGTTGATTTTGAACTTATACAATGAAGGATGGTATGTATCAGAAATTTCCATTGAGGTGAGAATGAACCTTTTTGAAAAGTAAGTTTTGTAGAAAGCTGTTCATATCCCATCAATGCAAGGTTTTAAAAAATTTCATCATTTCAAAAATACATTGCCATGAAATCAATCTCTTGCCAAGAAATTGACAACCTCCTGTTGTAGATTTCTTGTCCATGCTAGCTCCAGTATAATCACTATCTGAAAAAGCTTCCAAGTTAGATAGTGAATCCCTAGGATACCAAAGGCCCAATTTAGGTTGGCCTTTTAAGTATCTAAAGATCCTCTTCATAGCATGAAGATGTAAAGTCTTTGGAGTAACTTGGAACCTTGCACAAGCACAAACAGTAAACATTATGCCTGGTCTAGAAGTTGTTAAGTACATTAATGATCAAATCATTTATCTATATAAGTGTACATCCACATCCTCAGCTTCTTCATCCTTGATCAATGCTTTGTTAGTCTCCAATGGAGTGCTTGATGTCTTTACTAAGGAGAAATCAAACTTTTTCAATATATTAGCCACATACTTGTCTTGGCTAATGAAGATTCCAGCATCCTTCTTAGTAGACCCAAAGATGATGTCATCTACATACACCTGAACTAACAATATATCACCTTTGTCCTTCTGGATAAACAAAGTCTTATCTCTGATCCCTCTTCTAAATCTATTTTCTATTAAGTAGGTAGGCAAAGTCTCATACCAGGCTTTAGGAGATTGATGAAGACCATATAAGGCCTTATCTACCTTGTAAACCTTGTTAGGAAACTAAGGATCTTTAAAGCCAGGAGATTGACACACATATACCTCATCTTCTATTGTTCCATATAAAAAAGCACTCTTCATATCCATTTGGTACACAATAAACCCCATAAATGATGCATAGGCTAAAAATAACCTGATTGCTTCAATCCTAGCAACAGGAGCAAAAACCTCATCATAATCAATTCCTTCTTCTTGGGTGTAACCTTGTGAAACCAATCTTGCCTTGTTTCTAACTACTATTCCTCTCTCATCATTCTTGTTTCTATAGACTCATTTTGTTCTAATGGCATGTTTGCCTTTGGGTAAATCAACTAATCTCTAAACCTTCTACAACCTAAATTGTATCAACTCTTCTTGAATTGCCTCTACCCAGCTTAAATCTGCCAGAGCTTGAATAACTTTCTTAGGTTCCATTTGAGAGAGAACAGGTAAATAAGTAGTTTTGATAATCTTTGTGATTTGTTCTCCTCTACTTGTTAATGTAACTGATCATAGCATGTTCTTCATACATCTTGATCATTCTCCTTGTTTGAGTAGCTGAATTTATATCTCCAGTGATCTGTTCTTTAGGATGATCCTTGTGAATTCTAGTTGTGGGAATAAGATTGACACTCATGGTTGTTTCCAAGTTTCTGAGGTCAGCCTCTGTACCCACATCTTCATCATCATATGCATTACCAAATATACCAGTATCTTCAAGATCAGCAGTATCCTCCAAATCAGGCATGAGAGGATCAGTAAGATAATCAACATTAGAAGGAGTAGCAGCATTAACAGGAGTTGAACTACCAAGATATTCATAAGAGGAATCAACAGCACTAACAAGAGTGAACATCCTGTAAGTACTATTAGCATCCTTGTCTTGTCCAAACACACTTCCAAACTCATTCCTTTGGTCTCTTGCTCTTCATGGATCCATAGTAGTAAAAGATGAACTAACAGTATTAACAGGTGAACTAATAGTATTAAGTCTGTTAGTGCTGTTAGTGTTAGTAGCCTCCCTTGGACCATTTATGTCATCTTCTTTTGCTGGATCCTCAACTCCATTCTTCTTTTCAGCATCATTAGCAATCTCATCTTCTAAGCTCTTTGGATTTTGAGACTTAAAAGTTAAAAATGGTAGCAGAGCATATTGTGGACTAGGAACTGCACTTATTTCAGCTTGTCCTGCATCAATATTTTCTTTGGTACCTGTATTACTATTAGTTTGATTCCCTACAAAAACTAGTTGATAATTCATAGACATAGTTAGAGTATCAATATCAAACATCCAATTAGGTCCAGTTCCTGCAACATCTGGTTTGTTTTCAAGAAAATTTATGTGCAAGTTCTCCTCTACAAATCTGGTTCTAGTGTTGAATACTCTAAATGCTTTACTATTGATAGAGTATTCTTTAAAGAATCCATCATCAGACTTTCCATCAAACTTACCTAGGTGATCTAAGGTATTTAGGATTGTAACAGGACACCTAAATGGTCTCATGAAGTTTAAGGCAGGCTTTCTACCTAGAAAAAGTTCATAAGGGGTCTTGTTATAAGGCTTGATAACTAACACCCTATTTTGGACATAGCAAGCAGTATTAACTGCTTCAGCCTAAAAGGTAGTTGCCAATTTAGAATCTGCTAGTATAGTTCTAGCTGTCTCTATTAGAGTCCTATTCTTTCTCTCAGCAACACCATTTTGCTGAGGAGTCCTAGCAACACTAAATTCCCTTCTAATAGCCTTCATATCACAGAACTCATTCATAATCCTATTCTTGAATTCAGTTCCATTATTACTTCTGATTGTTTTAACCTTATGATCTGATTGGTTTTCTATGCCAGTTATGAAGTTCTTAAGGATTTCAGGAGTCTCATCCTTAGTGGCCAGAAAAAAAACCCAACTAAATCTACTAAAGTCATCAGTGACAACTAGGCAGTAACTCTTTCTATTTATACTCCTCACATAAACTGATCTAAACAAATCCATGTGCAATAACTATAAAAGTTTGCAAATAGAGCTCACAGTTTTGGTCTTACATGACGCTTTGTGTTGCTTTCCTTTCTGACAGGCAACACATGTATGGTCATTTTCAAAAAGCTTTAAAGGCAAACCTCTAACAAGGTTTCCCCTCACAAGTTTGTTCATTGTTTTAAAGTTTATATGACCAAGCCTTCTATGCCATAAATTAGACTCATCTATTGTAGCCTTTGCAAATAAACAAGTCAAATCTCCTAAAGGAACAACATTCTTTAGATCAAAACTGTACATGTTGTTCTGTCTAGGAATTTTAAGCAAGACTTGACTTTCATCAAGTAGCTTAAAATCAGGAGATAGAACAAGACATTCAGTCTTAGTGAAAAGAACACTGTTTTTCTTGTCACACATTTATGAGATAGAGAAAAGATTAAACTTAAGTTCCTTTACAAAGTATACATCTTCAAAGTCTAATTTCCCAGTTCTAATTTTACCTTTTCCAGTAATTTTACCTCCTTTAGAACTTCCTCCAAATGCAACAAATCCACCATCAATATCTTGATAATCTGAGAGGTAGAACTTGTTCCCAGTCATATGCCTAGAGCATCCACTGTCAAAAATTCCTTGATCTTGTAAAGCATATTGTGGATTACCCTGCACTCAAAATAAGAGAATTAGTTTCTCTTGGGGACCCAAGCCATTACTGACTTGAGTCTGCCTTGTGGATCAACATAATCAAATCTTTTAGGCATGTATGATCCACTGTCTTTGGAGATATGGTCAATAACATTTCCTTTTGGTCTCTAAATCCAGCATGCTGAGGACTTAACAACATTCATCCCTTATTCCCCAACAACACTTGTCACTTTGTTTCCCTTAGCAGTATTAACAGAATTTACCTTAGCAGTATTAACTTTGTCATTCAAATTTCTATTTTTAAGTGTTGTTTGTTGGTTAAAAGGTGTCCTAGATGGTGAGTGTGACTTATGAAAAGCATTTGGTCTAGGTCTTGCAACATTTACAAAGGGTTTAGGTGTAACAGTATTAATAGGCTTGGCAGCACTAGCTGGTGCTGCTGCTCTTGAGGAGCTTTGCCTAGCATCACTAATTGGTACTATGCCAGACTTAGTTAAAACTGCTGTTGGAGCAAAATCCCATTTAGAATTAGAGAAATTTTGATAATTAACCGTCATTGCATTATTCTAAACTTGTCTAACTTCCTTTGACTAGTTCCCTTTTTCACATTATTCAACACATGTTTTTGTACCATCTTTTTATCATGAAAATCACAGTCTTTGATTAGATGGTTGAAACTCCCACATACAAAACAAGCTTTCTTTGTAAACTTAAAACTATTCCCATTTCTTTTGTTATCTCTAGGATTCTGACTGAGCTTCCTAGGTTTTTCAACAGTTGAATTCCTAGCATTTACAAATTCAATCTTTTCAAAGTTAGATTTGACTGTTTTCTTTACTTCTTTAGGCTCAAACACATTTTCATCTTCACTATCAGACTCCCAATCTTCAATAATAGGAGCACTAAACCTAACAGTTTTAGGCTTTTCCAAACTATCCTTACTAGTTTTAGTTACAGTTGTTTCAACATTAGGCACACTAGTAATAGTTTCACTCACTTTAGACTTATACACAGAGTCATCTAACCCAGCAAAGGATAAGTCAGCTCTTGCAGGTTTGAAGTTCCCGGTGAAGGGAGGGGGAACTGCATGATATCCCTCACTCTTTTTAAACCTATCATTTACTTGATTACACTCATGACTATCAACCACATTATCAAGTACTTCACTCTCATTCACATGACTATCAAAACCAAGTCCAGTTTTGTCTTTAACACTTATTTGACTATTAATTAGTTTGGTTAGATTCTTTGATGATTCTTCAAATTTTTCAAGTTTAAGTTTCAAGTCATCTTTCTCTTTGAAGGCTTCTTCTAACTGATTTTTTAAGGTTTTTGATAGAAATATCTTTAACTTGGACATCATACTTCAAAAATGCAATACTTTCTTCATAAGAAGCTTCATTCTTTTCATGAACAACTATCCTAGCTTCTAATGATTCTAATCCTAATTAATAACCTATAATTTCTAGGTTAGATTTTTTAAGCTGCTCTTTCTGTTTATCAAAGTGTTCTTTCAAAGACTCATAGGATTTTAAGCAAGCTTTGGAGCAAGTGGATACCTCAGACTCTAAACTTGATGAACTAGATGAACCTGAAGACAAATGGGCCATTAGAGCAAAGTCTATGGGTCCTTCTTTAGTCTGAAAGCTCCAATCATATCCACCTATCCCATCCTGAACAACCAAGGCATTAGCAGAGGACTCTACTGGCATAACCCTTCTCGCATTATCTCCATTCCTATTCCCCTAATACCTTGGTGCTCTGTAGTCTCTAGCAAAGTAACCTTTCATGTGGTAGTTATAACATTCCACCTTTGTCATATCAAGGCCAACAACTTCTTTGCTATTGAGATTAAGATTCCTTCGAGTCTTCTTTATAAATCTCTTTATCCTTATAGTAAGCATGGCCACCTGCCATTTGAGATCCATCTCTTCAAGATCATCTGAATCAATATGCTCCATGTCTTTATTATCCAACAGTGGACTCTTAGATTGATTAACAAAAAAAGAAAACATAACACCATCTGCATAGGTTGAGGAAGAAGCTTGTCCCTGTGTACTAGCAGTAGAAACATCCAGATCAGTATTAACTGCTTCATTAGTACTGCTAGTGTTTTTAGAAGATACAAAAGCCACATTCTGAGAGTTTGAGTTTAAGCTTGATTGGCTTTTAATTTCAGCTTCATACACCTTCAAATTGTTATATAAGTCATCCATGCTTAACCCATCTAGATCTGGTTTGTTTCTCATAATCAAAGCAATGTTATTCTAGGCTGATGGTAAACTTCTCAGCAACTTCAGATTTGCATCTTCTTGGGAGATGGCTTCACCTTGAATTTCTAATTGGCAGATGAGTTTTGAAACCTATCATAAATTTTGTCCAGTCCTTCAAATCTTGATGCAGTAAAATTCTCATATTGCTGCTTCAAGATAGTCTTCTGCATTTTCTTAGACTCTTTGTTGCCTCTAAACCTAGTCTTGATAGCTTCCCATAGGCTCTTTGCATCCTTGATTTCATGAAACTTCAATAGGTGCTCATCAGGAATGGCCAACAATAGAGTGCTCTTTGCTTTTAATTCATTCTTTCTTGCTATCTTTTGTTCAGCAGTCTTGGGAGGAATAGAACCTTCAGTACTAGCTGATGCAATAGCAGGTGCATCACCATTCACAATAACTTCCCAAAGAGCATAATCTGTGTGTGTAAGATATTGCTCCATCCTCATGATCCAGAGATCATAGTCTCTTGTTTTAAGCATAAGAAGCTTTAGTGAAGAGACTGTTTGGGTAGAATCTGACTGTGATTCCATATCTTCTCTTTGACAATGAGATCTTGTGTAGATCTAGTGTTCTTCTTATTCAGAGTTTCTCAACAAGCTCTGATACCACTTGTTGATCCCAATGAATAGATCTTGATTTCCTTTAGCTTGTGTAAAGGTTAGTAACCTTGGATAAATCCAAAACTACTAAGACAGAAACTATAATTATGAATACTACAAGTTATGCGGAAACTAACTTGTAATAATAAAAAGAACAATGAATACTAAACTTTGAATATATTGATTGATAATATTCTGCCTAGGTTACAAAATAACTAAATATGAGATTTGTAAGTGAAGTGCTTTTCTAACTATGTCGTAGGGTTCCTTTTATACACTAAGGAAACCCTAATGGGCTTACAAAACGCGTATAATGATAATGCATATCTATTCCTAATTTAACTCATGCATATCATAATAGCAGTACTAACTATATAAGACTAACAACACTAAATATTAACTAACAGTACTAACTATACTGGTAATGATAATGATATAACCAAAAAGCTCCAATATATCAAGATTAATAATAGAGTACTCTGTGTAGTACCTAAGGGTTTACAAACTTGAAGCTTATTACAATGAGGATAATGTGTAGGTATGTGTATGATAATTAGATTGAATTGAGATAATGAAACTAGATGCCCTAAGGATCTCCTTTTATACATTAAAAGATGTCCTAATTGAGCTTACAATACTTTTCCTAAATATTTAGTCAAATATAATTAAAATAATGACTAATTCTTTAGGTCAAATTGTTTAAATACTACTCACTAAATATTTAATACTTTCCTAAGTATTTAGTCAAATTCTCAATCAGTATTAATCTCTTCAATCATCATTAAATTTAGTCAAATAGCATTAAGTTATGCCTAACAGCATTAACTTGTACTAACAGCATTAACTTTTTCACATCAGCATTAATCTTTGAACCAGTAGTAGAAACTTTATAACCAGCAGTCTTAAGTCCTTTAACAGCCTTAAGTTAGTACTAGCAGTACTAACTTACTCTAGCAGTACTAACTGGTTAATACTGTTGTAACTTGTGAGCTGTACTAACTTTTGACTGAGCAGTACTAAGTGCACTGGGTTTAATTCCTAACAATCCTCCCCTAAACTTGTGATTTACCTTCAAATCATCAAGTTTCTTGAATTAAACCTTCTGTTTTGAGAGGATGCTTTCAAACACTTCAAATTAATTGATCTATTAGCCTGTAAGAATATCTTTTGAAGAAGTTCTTGAATAAACCTTCTACCTGGAAATCACTGCCTTTCATCAAATCTTTTGTCATTGTTGCACTCCTGCCTCTCCTGAGTTTGGTGCATCCAACTGAACTAAATATCTTCATCAATTTGACATATGTTCCTATCCCTGGTTTGGAAGGATCCACCAAATTCATCTTCTTATGGGAACCAAGCCATCACAGACTGAATCATTCTCTTGAGCCGCAATATAAACAAATCTTTTCAAAGTGACTAATGCATTGTGTATTTGTGGATTACATGAATCTAACCCCCCCCCTCACACTGTTCTTGGCATCCAGACCAACAGCAGAAGCTTTAACAGTATAAACTATTCATCTTGACAGCAATATGTGCATCCTTTGGCTTAGCATTGTTTTTGGGTTATTAACTGCTTTTCAATCAGACCTCATCAAAAACAGCTTAAGGAACATATTTCTTCTTAGATAGGAGTGAGTCTTTCTTGTAAATAGTGACATTCACCCTCCTTGGTATTTTTCCACACGATTTTTATTATCCTTTTACACCACAATCTTTCTTCAGATGGTCAAAACTTCTTCAGACAAAGCATGCTTTATTGTTCATCACAAAGTCACTTCCTAGCTGTTGGGACTTCTGATTATTCCAGTTCCTTTGATTTCCCCTAGGTTTTTGTGACCTGTACATTTCAGCATACCTAACTGTTTTCCTAACTAATTTTTCTTGTTGTTTTGGTCTAACAACATCAACTTTAGGAATAGTAGGAACAACCGTTTTCTTTTCTACTATAATAGGAGACTCAACTTCATCCTCATTATCAAAAACCCATTCTTCAATCAAAGGAGCATTAGAATTTTTCTTAGTTTCATTTGAAGAATTTTCACAAACACTTTTATTGACCCTTAATCCATAAACTTCAAATTCAGGTTGTTAAAACTACCTGCAAGCCCATAATAAGACAGATCAAGCTTATTAGGTCTATTATAGATTAAGGATAAGGTGGAGGAACTGAACTATATCCCAAACCCTTTTTGCTTTTGTCAGTTATCTGACTTTCTAACAACTGATCTAAGTCTTTTAAGGCCTTATCAAATTTCTCAATTTTAAATTCAATGCCATCTTTTTCTTGCTTAACTTTTTCAAACTCTGTTTTAAGCATATTAATTTCATATTGTTTGATTCCTACTTCTCTTTTAAGGATAGTAACTTCTTCACTAAAAAGAACCTCATTCTTCCTATATATGACAAGTTATGCTTCAACAGTATCTAGTCCTCTTTTATAAGTAGCTGCCTCAAATTTAGTTTTTTGATGTTGTTTAGCAAGCATATCATCATATTGTTTCTTAAGTGGTTTTGTGGTTTCATATTATTCAGACAGGGTTTTGAACAAGTTTTTACCTCAGAGTCTGAAGAAGCCATAGGAGCCATCTCTTCCTTGTGAGTAAATGATTCTTCTTGTTAGTTTCTTCTAGATCAAAGTTTCAGAACACAAGCTCTGATACCACTTGTTGATCCAAAATAACAATGGCAGAAACTTTGTGTGTATACTAATGAGTATGCGGAATATACCCTTTAATATTCTAAAGAAAACTAATGTAACAATGATTATATATGAACAATGATATAGCCAAAAAGCTCCAATATTATCAAGATTAATAATACGAGTACTCTGTGTAGTACTAGGGTTTACAAACTTGAAGCTATTACAATGAGATAATGTGTAGGTATGTGTATGATAATGAGATGAATGAGATAATGAACTAGATGCCCTAGGATCTCCTTTTATACATTAAAGAGTCCTAATGAGCTTACAATACTTTCCTAAATATTTAGTCAAATATATTAAATATAATGACTAAGTATTTAGTCAAATGTATTAAATACTATCACTAAATATTTAATACTTTCCTAAGTATTTAGTCAAATTCTCAATCAGTATTAATCTCTTCAATCATCATTAAATTTAGTCAAATAGCATTAAGTTATGCCTAACAGCATTAACTTGTACTAACAGCATTAACTTTTTCACCAGCAGCAGTAATCTTGAACCAGTAGTAGAAACTTTATAACCAGCAGTCTTAAGTCCTTTAACAGCCTTAAGTTAGTACTAGCAGTACTAACTTACTCTAGCAGTACTAACTGGTTAATAATGACAGTTGTAACTTGTGAGCAGTACTAACTTTTGACTTTGCAGTACTAAGTGCACTGAGTTTAATTCCTAACAATCCTCCCCTAAACTTGTGATTTACCTTCAAATCATCAAGTTTCTTGAATTAAACCTTCTATTTTGAGAGGATGCTTTCAAACACTTCATCTTATTGATCTTTTAGCCTGTATGAATATCTTTTGAAGAAGTTCTTGAATTAAACCTTCTACTCTGGAAATCCTCTGCCTTTCATCATTATCTTTTGTCTTTGTTGCACTCCTGCCTCTCCTGAGTTTGTGCATCCATCTGAACTAAAGTGATCTTCATCAATTTGAGCATTGTTCCTTCCCTGTTTGGAAGGATCCTCCAAATCATCTTCTTATGGGAACCCAAGCCATCACAGACTTGAATCTTCCTTGTGCATCTATATAATCAAATCTTTTCAAAGTGACTAATGCATTGTTGTATTTGGATACATGATCTATCACTCTGTTCTTTGGCATCCAGACCCAACATGCTGAAGCTTTAACAGTATTAAATCTATTCCTCTTGACAGCATTATGTGCATCCTTTGGCTTAGCAGTATTAACTGCTTTTATTCCAGACCTCATCAAAACAGCTTATGGAATCATATTTCTTCTTAGATTGGAGTGAGTCTTTCTTGTAGAATAGTGATCATTCACCCTCCTTGTATTTTTCCACACTGATTTTATTATCCTTTTACACCACAATCTTTCTTCAGATGGTCAAAACTTCTTCAGACAAAGCATGCTTTATTGGTCATCACAAAGTCACTTTCTAGCTGTTGGGACTTCTGATTATTCCAGTTCCTTTGATTTCCCATAGGTTTTTGTGACCTGTACATTTCAGCATACCTAACTGTTTTCCTAACTGATTTTTTTGTTGTTTTGGTCTAACAACATCAACTTTAGGAATAGTAGGAACAACAGTTTTCTTTTCTACCATAATAGGAGACTCAACTTCATCCTCATTATCAGAAACCCATTCTTCAATCAAAGGAGCATCAGAATTTTTCTTAGTTTCATTTAAAGAATTTTCACAAACACTTTTATTGGCCCTTAATCCATAGCCTTCAAACTCAGGTTGTTGAAACTCCTCAAGACCAGAATAAGATAGATCAAGCTTATTAGATCTATTATAGATTAAAGGATGAGGTGGAGGAACTGCACTATATCCCAAACCCTTTTTACTTTTGTCAGTTATCTGACTTTCTAACAACTAATCTAAGTCTTTTAAGGCCTTATCAAATTTCTCAATTTTAAATTTAATGCCATCTTTTTCTTGCTTAACTTTTTCAAACTCTGTTTTAAGCATATTAATTTCATATTGTTTGTATCCTACTTCTCTTTTAAGGACAGAACAACAATTTGATCACAAGCATATTAACCCTCATTTTTCTTGTAGAAGACTAGTCCGTTCATCCTTCCACAGAAGTCTAAACCTCTTTTTTTTTTTTTTTGGTAATTGGTAAATTAAACTCTGATTGGTTTAAAGCACTATGTCTCAAATCATCATATTGCTTTAGAAGTAGTTTCAACATAGTTTTTAGACATGATTTAAACAAGAGTTACCTCAGAGTCTGAAAGAGCCATAGGAGCCATCTCTTTCTTGTGAGTAAAGGATTCTTCTTAATAGTTTCTTCTAGATTAAAGTTTCAGAACACCTGCTCTGATACCACTTGATGATCCCAATACTTGATCGATTCTTTAGCTTGTAAAAAGAATATGTTACCTTGGATAAATTCAAAATAACACTGATAGAAACTTTGTGTTGAATATTAAAGAGTATGCGGAATCTACTCTTTAATACCTAGAAGAATTATGAGTAAAGCAGTGAATATGAAAGAACACAAATGTAACAAAAAAGATTCAATATTATTATGATGAATAATACGAGTACTAGGGCTAGTACTAGGGTTTACAACCTTGAAGCTATATCTCTACACACACTTTTTCTCCATTCAAAACTATGTGTCTATGATCTCTTTATATAGAGAGATCATAAGACTTACAAGGAAACATAATTAATACAATTAATTACACAATAATTACAAGGAAACTGTATAAGGAAACTAAATCTTCTCTTTAAAGAATATCATCACTCTATCAACAATGTTGGTCTTGTTTCCTTCTTTAGCATATATTGTTTCCCAATCAGCATTAATATCTTCAGTCATTAACATCAATCAGCAGGTAATCTCTTCAATCAGCATTAACAATATTCACTAGCAGCATTAATTTTGTGCTAGTAGTACTAACTACTTAGAATATTTTCTTCAGTCTTCACCCAGCCAGTCTTAAGCCTTCATAGTATTAAGTAGTACTGGCAGTACTAACTTTGCACTAGCATTACTAAGATTAACTCTAGCATTACAAAACTGATTATTACGGCAGTTTCCCAACACTTAAGCACATTTTCTATGTATCTTGAGTAAGTTATTAAATTATGCATGATAAACAAAGTATGAAGACTTTAATTCCAACATCTTTTCCTAAACATGATATTCATCTTGAATAATCATCAAGTTTATTTTTATTTTTTCATAAGGATTCTTATCCAACAATCCCTCCCTAAACTTGATGTTCATCGCTTCTGAATCTTCAATTTCTTGATAAGAACTTATCTCAGTAGGAGGTTGTATCTAAACACATTCTTGTATTGAGACGTTGTCATTTTCTTGTGTCAACTCTGTCTCCTGTTCTCTTTCATCATCAAATTGATCTTGCTAAATTTCATAGCTTGCTTTAATAATTAAGTCTTTCTCTGGGTTCCCTGCAAATAAAAAATCAGACCTCTTGGAACCCAAGCATTACAAAGACTGAATCTTATCTGCTCTTACATCAATATAGTCATATCTCTTCAAAGTGATTGATGCACTATTCGGTTTGATAGGTCTCCAAACCCAACATGCTGAGGCCTTAGCTGCATTAACCCGATTCGTCCTAACAGCATTAAAATGACTTTGTCTGGCAGTATTAAGTTCAATTGGGCCAGACCTAGTTGAAATTTTCTTGGAAACCCATATGTTCTTTTGGAGTTGGGGATGAGTACTTATTAGAGAATTTTATATTGGTTCACTCATTCTTGCATTATTCCACACTGGTTTTTTCCTCCCTTTGACTTTTAGCTGGGCTCGTTTTTTTTTAAGGATACTAAGGGTATCAAAACTTCCACAGACATAGCATGCTTTGTTATACATTATAAAGTTACTTTCTAGTTGTTGGGACTTCAGATTATTCCAATTTCTTTGGTTTCCCCTAGTACCTTTTGATCTATACATCTCAGCATACCTAACTGTTTTCCTAACTGGTTTTTCTTGTTGTTTTGGTCTAAGAACATCAACTTTAGGAATAGTAGGAACAACAGTTTTCTTTTCTACCATAATAGGAGACTCAACTTCATCCTCATTATCAGAAACCCATTCTTCAATCAAAGGACCATTAGAATTTTTCTTAGTTTCATTTGAAGAATTTTCACAAACACTTTTATTGACCCTTAATCCATAAACTTCAAATTCAGGTTGTTAAAACTCCTCAAGACCAGAATAAGACAGATCAAGCTTATTAGGTCTATTATAGATTAAAGGATAAGGTAGAGGAACTGAACTATATCCCAAACCCTTTTTACTTTTGTCAGTTATCTGACTTTCTAACAACTGATCTAAGTCTTTTAAGGTCTTATCAAATTTCTCAATTTTAAATTCAATGCCATCTTTTTCTTGCTTAACTTTTTCAAACTCTGTTTTAAGCATATTAATTTCATATTGTTTGATTCCTACTTCTCTTTTAAGGATAGTAACTTCTTCACTAAAAAGAACCTCATTCTTCCTATATATGACAAGTTATGCTTCAACAGTATCTAGTCCTCTTTTATAAGTAGCTGCCTCAAATTTAGTTTGATGTTGTTTAGCAAGCAGATCATCATATTGTTTCTTAAGAGTTTCATAGTTATTCAGACAGGTTTTTGAACAAGTTTTTACCTCAGGGTCTGAAGAAGCCGTAAGAGCCATCTCTTCCTTATGAGTAAATGATTCTTCTTGTTAGTTTCTTCTAGATCAAAGTTTCAGAACACAAGCTCTGATACCACTTGTTGATCCCAAATCTTGATCGATTCTTTAGCTTGTAAAGAGTATGTTACCTTGGATAAATCCAAAATAACAATGGTAGAAACTTTGTGTGTATACTAAAGAGTATGCGGAATCTACTCTTTAATACTCTGAAGAAAACTAATGTAACAATGATTATATATGAACAATGATATAACCAAAAAGCTCCAATATTATCAAGATTAATAATACGAGTACTCTGTGTAGTACTAGGGTTTACAACCTTGAAGCTATTACAATGAGATGCTGTGTAGGTATGTGTATGATAATGAGATGAATGAGATAATAAACTAGATGCCCTAGGATCTCCTTTTATACATTAAGGAGTCCTAATGGGCTTACAATACTTTCCTAAATATTTAGTCAAATATATTAAATATAATGACTAAGTATTTAATACTTTCCTAAGTATTTAGTCAAATGTATTAAATACAATGACTAAATATTTAATACTTTCCTAAGTATTTAGTCAAATTCTCAATCAGCATTAATCTCTTCAATCATCATTAACTTTAGTCAAATAGCATTAAGTTATGCCTAACAGCATTAACTTGTACTAACAGCATTAACTTTTTCACCAGCAGCAGTAATCTTGAACCAGCAGTAGAAACTTTATAACCAGCAGTCTTAAGTCCTTTAACAGTCTTAAGTTAGTACTGGCAGTACTAACTTACTCTAGCATTACTAACTGGTTAATATTGGCAGTTATAACTTGTGAGCAGTACTAACTTTTGACTTAGCAGTACTAAGTGCACTGAGTTTAATTCCCAACACTTTTATACACTAAGGAACCCCTAATGGGCTTACAAAACGCGTATAATGATAATGCATATCTATTCCTAATTTAACTCATACACATCATAATAACAATACTAACTATATAAGACTAACAGCACTAAATAATAACTAACAGTACTAATTATACTGGCAGTACTAACAATGTACTAGCAGCACTAACTATTATAGCTAGCAGTACTAATAACTTAAACTATTTTCTTTAAACTTCAACAGTAGCACAATTTTAAACCAGGAGTATTAACTTCCAAAACTAACAGTAGTAACTTCAAAAGCCTTCAATTCCCAACACACTTGACGAAGATACAGGTTTAGTGAAGAGATGTGGATATTTCTTTTGAAATTGGTCTTCACATTCCCATGTAAACTCAGGACCCCTCTTTGAGTTCCACCGAAGCTTAACAATTGGGATATGGCTTTGCTTCAACCGTTTGACTTCTCGATCTATGATTTCTACGGGTTCCTCTACCAAACGGAGCTTATCATCAATGTGCAGCCCATCCAATGGAATGGTTAATGGTTCATCGGAATAACATTTCTTTAAGTTGGATACATGAAACGTACTGTGAACCCTGTTCAACTCTTGAGGAAGCTCAAGCTTGTAAGCAACGGCTCCAACTTTAGCCAATACCTTAAAAGGTCTAACATACCTAGGGTTTAACTTCCCCCGTTTGCCAAAACGTATGACCCCTTTCCAAGATGAAACCTTAAGCATGACTCTATCTCCAACTTGAAATTCCATCGGCTTACGCTTTAAATCGGTGTAACTCTTTTGTCGGTCATGAGCGGCTTGAATCCTTTGCTTGATCTGAATGACTTTCTCGGTTGTCTCTTAAACTATTTCTGGACCGGAGAGTTGAACTTCTCCAACCTCAGCCCAACAAACAGGTGAACGACACTTTTGACCGTAAAGTGCCCCAAATGGTGCAGCCTTGATGCTAGCGTGATAACTATTGTTATATGAAAACTCGACTAATGGCAAATGTTTAACCCAACCATTTCCAAAGTCGATTACATAGGCACATAGCATATCCTTGAGAGTTTAAATAGTCCTCTTTCTTTGTTCGTCAGTCTCTGGATGATAGGTAGTGCTCATATCTAAGCTAGTACCCAAAGCCTTCTGAAGTGACCTCCAGAAATTCAATGTGAATCTACTGGCACGATCACAAATGATTGAGATGGGTATTCCATGCCTTGTGACTACCTCCTTTAGGTACATCCTCGCCAACTTATCCATGGGATCAGTTTCCCTCATTGGTAAGAAGATTGAAGACTTCGTAAGTCGGTCAACAATCACCTAAATGGTGTCATAACCTTGTGATGACTTAGGAAGCTTGGTGATAAAATCCATCGTGATATTATCCCACTTCCATTGAGGTATATCGGGTTGCACCAACAAACCGAATGGCCTTTGGTGTTCAGCCTTGACCCTAGCACATGTCAAACATTTACGGACATAGGTGGCGATGTCGACCTTCATATTGGGCCACCAATATAGCTTCTTCATGTCCTGGTACATCTTGTCGGAACCCAGATGGATGGAGTATTTTAACTTGTGGGACTCGTGCATAATCACAGTCCTTAAATCACCATAACATGGAAACCAACTCCTGCTATTTAAGCATAGAGTCTCGTCGGCACGTGGTTTTAACTTTTCCTTTTGTATATCCTTCCTGATCATACCTCCTACATCTTTGTTCTTGAAGTTTTCTGGTTTATGTGCTTCTATTTGATCTTCCATAATTTGTTTGGGGAGATCCAAACCAATAGTCATGACTAAGGCTCGAACCCGTAACGGCTTAATCTGTTCTTTACGGCTTAAGGCATCGGCCACTACGTTTGCTTTCCCCGGGTGATAACGAATTTCATAATCGTAATCACTGAGTAACTCTAACCAACGATGTTGCCTCATGTTTAACTCCTTTTGATTAATAATGTGTTGTAGACTTTTATGGTCGGTAAACACAGTGCACTTGGTTCCATATAGGTAGTGTCTCTAAATTTTTAGAGCAAACACTACCGATCTAAGTTCCAAATCATGAGTCATATAATTCTTCTCATGAATTTTCAGTTGGCGTGATGCATAAGCGGTTACCTTCTACCTTTGCATTAATACAGCACCCAATCCCTTATACGAAGCATCGCAATAAACCACAAAATCCTCGCTTCCTTCAGGTAAAGCCAGAATTGGCGCACTGCACAACTTTTACTTTATTAACTGGAAAGCGGCTTCTTTTTTGTCACCCTAATTGAACTTAACTCCTTTCTGAGTAAGCTTGGTCATTGACTTGGCGATCTTTGAAAATCCTTCAATGAACCTCCGGTAATACCCAGCAAGTCCTAAAAATTGACAAATCTATGTTGGTGTTTTAAGAGACACCCAATATTTAATAGATTCAATCTTGGCGGGATCCACGTGAAAGCCTTGACTATCAATCACGTGGCTGAGAAATTGTACTTTGGGAATCCAAAATTCACTTTTAGAGAATTTAGCATACAACTCCTCTTTCTTCAGCAACTCTAAGATTAACCTAAGATGCTCTTTATGTTCTTCCTTGTTCTTTGAATAAATTAGTATATCGTCAATAAAGACGATTACAAACCTATCCAAATAGGGTTGGCATTTGTCAAACCAAATGGCATAACTTGGAATACGTAATGATCATACCGAGTTCTGAATGCCGTCTTTGGAATATCTTCTTCACATACCCGAAGCTGATGATAACCTGATTTCAAGTCTATCTTAGAATAAATATTAGATCCTTGTAGTTGGTCAAATAAATCGTCAATCCTCAGGAGTGGATAACGATTCTTTACAGTTAGCTTGTTCAGATCTCGATAGTCAATGCACATTCGAAATGATCCATCCTTCTTCTTGACAAACAAGACCAAAGCTCACCAAGGTGAGGAACTAGGTCTTATGAAGCCTTTGTCGGAAAGCTCTTGGAGTTGGTCCGACAATTCCTCCATTTTAGACGGAGCTAATCGATAAGGTGCTCGTACTACAGATGCAGCACCAGGTATCAAATCGATCTGGAATTCCACTTTTCGAGTTAGAGGAAGACCCGGCAAGTCTTTAGGAAATACTTTAGGAAAATCTAGAATGATTGGTACGTCCTCAAGTCACTTCTCCTCTGACTTATCTTCAGTCTCCTTTGTAGTAACATGTGCCAAAAAGACATGACATCCTTTTAGCATGTACTTCTGTGTTTTAGTGTACGAGATGATGTTCAAACGAGTCTCGTTTCCTCGGTTTCTTTTGTCACCATGAACGATTAATGTTTCATTTCCCCAGGGAATACGAACGAGTTTCTCATCATAAACAATGACAGTATGGTACTTCGCCAACCAATCCATACCAATTATGACGTCGAAACTACCAAGTGTTACGGGCATTAAGTTAATGTTGAATAGATGATCTAAGAAATTTAATGTACAACCCTGAATGATAGTGTTTATCCTAATTATTTTCTCGTCGGCTAGTTCAACATCGTAATAATGGTCTAATGTAGTTGGTGTGATATCAATTAGGGAGCTAAATGCAGTAGATACAAAACTCCTATCAGCACAAATTTATATTTTGCCGACTTAACCAAAAACAACACTTTAACGGGCAGTGTACCCGGTCGGTGGTAGATTCGTGGTAAGTAGGGTGTCGAACACTTGAAGCGAGGTTAAATCTCTCAATTTATTTATATTTTGGTTATCTAATCTAAGTTAATTCTAATCTAAGTCAAACCTATGCTAATCCTATGTTAGTTCTAATCCTAATTCTAACAGGTAAAAGGGGGGTTTCAGCCTGAGAGACTGGCACGGGTTTGGTTGGTGACTACAATCAATTCAAGACACTTTAACCCACGCAAGCAAATTAACAGAAGATAAAAGAGCGGTCGAGCCTTATGATAGAAAACTGTATTAGCCATCATTAATCCGATTAGAAGTTGGTTTGTTTATTCAGTGCAATGATTACTTATCTCGAAGAGGCATATCATTCTTAGACTTAGGCGGGACTTCATCCTAAGACCTAGACACATTAATTCTGTCACAATTAAAGCATCCGCATAAAGCATCCTTATTACTTGATTATAATCTATCTTAGGGATTAAAGCAATGGTGATCTTGTTAAACCCTAGCTCATAGAGACTTTACCCACTTACTGCTTAATGGTAATTTATACACTAGTAGTCCACTTGTCCAACTATCCAATGGAATCAGAACATTATTTGTTGAATTATCTAGATTCACCTACTAGTCAACATGTTCAATAAACCAAAGGCAATTTTTGTTAACTAGTTAAGCCAGAAGCGTATCCTTAGCACGATTTTAGAAGGACAATACTTGTGATCCTATGATTCTAGATGTATAAACTACTATATGGAGAGCTATCCCGGCATCTAGATTACTTGGTCCGTATCACTAGATCCAGTTGAATGATAGGTGATAATAGTTTTACATACATATAAAATATCAATACTATGACTTAAGCAAATCCCGACTAATCACCTTTAACCAAGGTAAAGAATCAAAACTTACAAAGATAATATGTAATAAAATACGTACGTTTACCGGATAAGTATGATCACCCGGGTCGTTTCCCCAACGACTTATGCAATTGAAACCTCTTTTAAGTTTGGATTATGATTTGAATGAGAACAAAGATATTTTGATGATCTATAGCAACAATTAAAATTAAAAAATTAAAAAAAACAATTAAGCACTTAAAAAGGTAAACGGGAAACAAATAAAATGTGACAATTTAACAAGTAAATCAAAATTAAGTCCTAAAAATGCAAACTGAATTCCTAAACCTAAATTAAGATAAAAGAAATTTTTAAGAAAAAGAAAAGTATTATTATTATTATTATTTTAATTTTTTTTATTAATTAAAAACTATTTCAATCTAATTAAATCCTAAAAAAATAGAAAATAATTGATTTTTTTATCAATTAAAAACTAATTAAATCTAATTAAATTCTAAAAATATATATATATATAAAATAGAAAATAATTGAAATTATATTTTTCCTAAGTAAAATAAGTAAAAAGAAAAATTTAGAAAAAAGAATTTCTATTTTTGGGTTTTTAGATTTAAAGATATGAATTTTATTTTAAGATTTAAACTAATTAAAAATTTAAAAATAATAAAAATATTAAAAATATTATCCTAAAAATTTTATAAAAATTATACTAGAAAAATAAAATGTGCAGAAATTTAATAAAAATAAAAGCCCTAATTTTTACTTTTTTTATAAAATTTTAATTAAACTAATTAAAACTAAAACCTAATTTATTTAATTAAAATTCAAAAACTAACAAAGGACTAACTGTGAAAAAAAAGGGACAAACGGGGGACTAACTGAGTTAACTAACAAATGAGAAAACTACAAAACCTACCCTGAGGCCCAACCCGATTACACCCTAAGTCCCTTTTAAGCCCAAAATTAAGATGAATTAAAAAGGGCTTATTATCAAAAACTTATAAAAGCAAACTTGTAGAATAAGTTAAGGTGATTAACTTTAATAAAAGAACTTATAACTGAAAACCACTAATAAGCTCTAAAAGAGCTTATCATTTAGCTGACCTCAGAAAGTGAGGATTTCCCCTTGTTTTTACTTATAAGCTCGTAAAAAGCTCAAATTAAGCTTATTTTCAAAAACAAAAGAAGTTCTATAAAGCTTATAATGTATTTAAACTAAAAATGAAAAGCTAAATGGTTCAAAAACACTGAAACCTATCTGAATTTGATAAACAAAATGCTAAACTAAGGATAAAGCAAGAAAAGCTTAAAATCAGATTAAGCTAAAAAACTCAATAAGCCAATTCAGATCCTGAGCTTTAAGCAACCTTATTAAACAACTAATTAGCTATGAATTTAAATAATAAAACCTAATCTTAAGAGCTAGAATTTGAAATTTAAAAGCTAATATCTATTGCTAACTGTTTTTGGTCTTTTGTTTTTTTATGACTTTGACAGCAAAATAAACTAGGAAGATAAGCTACAAATTGCAAATTAAGCCCTAATCTGTATTAAGCTATGTAAAAACTATTACCTACTTGAATTTTATAAGCTAAAATCTAAGATTTCCTAACTAATAATTAAGCCAAAAGTGACAGCAGTGGTAACTGTGTTACCACTGCTAGTGCAAATGGCAAACCACAATAAAAAATGCAAAGATCCTTTAAGGAAAACCTGCACACTACACTCTCTATTAAGTGATTGTGAGCAAACAACAAGCACATAATTTCCCTAGAATGCTTGGATCAAATTTAAACTTAGCAAAGAAAACTAGAAAAATGCCCTGGTGCAAAACTATGAAAAATAAACTCAAACTTTTTAATTATTGAAAACTAACTTATAAAAACTGAATTACTACTCATTTTAAATGAGAACTCAAGTGACTCAAACAAATTGCACACCCTAATTTGACTTTTGCAGGTCAAACCAGCCTATGCCAAACACCCCTTTAGGTCAATGACATAATCAATATGAGTTTTGAAATGAAAATAAGACTACAAAAACTAATCACCAGAATAACAACAGCTTTTAACTAACTTGATTAACATGATTAATCAACTAGATTAACTAGAAATCAAAATTCTAGATTATGTCATCTAATATTTTTGGTTTTTATAGCTTTTTAAGACAGAAATTGAGATATGAAGATTTAAATATTAAACTAAAAACAGAAGATAAGAAACATATAATAAGCACAAATAAAAACAACTAAACTAAAATAAGCAGATAGAACAAGCAAATAAGCAGTCCTACACTATTAAGCAACAATTAAGCTAATTGTGA
The DNA here is from genome assembly GCA_026074375.1 of Tanacetum coccineum. NCBI lineage: Eukaryota > Viridiplantae > Streptophyta > Magnoliopsida > Asterales > Asteraceae > Tanacetum > Tanacetum coccineum. The sequence goes on along the minus strand of BQNB010007382.1, from coordinate 31 downwards.
ACTAGAAATGAAAACAGGAAAAGTAAATGAA